>VYZU01047148.1:0-41972 GCA_013401355.1 Ceyx cyanopectus
GGAAAAGGGGATTCTTTTTAAGCAGAACTTTTTTTAATACTTTGTATTTTTCTGCCAGGTCTTACATTTACCATATAAAGCTCATTGTAAATGTTGAACAATACGCAGATATATTTCCTAACAGTTTATAGTACGCTGCATGTTCTGGGTGGGTTTCAAGCAGTAGTTAGTATAAATGATATGCCAATCCAAATTATTTTTGCAACTATAACCTGTTACAATGCAGTCCCTTATCTGAAGTGCCAACTTGATATAAGCCAGATCTCTTTTCTTAAGCTTTAACTCCTAACGTGTATAATTTCCCTTGTCATGAACTAATCCTGCTTCTGTCGCGTAAGCTTCTTGGTCGTGCACAACAGCAAAGCATAATTTATCTACTGGTTATATAAATCTTAACCATCACCGCTTCCTTTAGGTTGTGTGCATTTTATTCCTCAGTCAGGAATGAGTTGTGTACAGAATATCTGACTTACTTCAATGAGCAAATAAGATTTGTAAATGTCCAGCATGTCCCTTCCAGGACAGTTCAGCTTCTGTGTCAAAGCTGACTTTTTTGTTTTCATAATGTGTCAGGTTTGCCATAGCTAGCTTAAGCAGTTCCTTCCTCCACTCTTCACTCTTGCCTCAGATGAAAAAAAACCCTTAATTGCATTTACCTCTCTAAATCATAATGAATTCAGTGCTTCATTTTTACAGTGGGACCTCAAGAACAGTTATATTGGCATAAGAAGAGGGATGCTGAATTATAGAGCAAATAACTAAAGAAACAAAGTGTGTGTGGAGGTTTGAAGTAGGATGCACAATGAGATCTTCTCAGGAACTTGAGGTGACTTAATGACAGTGCTGACATTGTGACTGAGTCACTGAAATGTCCTTTAGTTTGAGTCCCACTGTTGTTTTTAGCTCAAATGAATCCTGTGTATTAACCACTTGGAAGCTGGAGATGCTGTAAATCTTTATCATTATTGTTGATGATAATTCTGAATGTTGACAAAGTTGTTTACATCATCTGGGAACTTCTGATGTGAGGGTAGTGTGTGAAATTACCATTTTTAAATTCTGATAATAATATTTAAAAATCTGTTAATGAGGTTGGAGTGCTGTGATATTCACAAGCTGAACACCATTCTGTATCTCTAAAGGAGACAGAGGTTATTGAGCCAGCACTATGTGTTCTGCTTCCAATGGGATGCAGAGACTGGAAAGGGGCCAGACTTTGCCTAAATTTATGTTTACAGAGTGAAAAAAAGGTAGAAAATTTGCATTTGGTAATGGTGAAGGGTTTATAGAGTCTTGCCATATTTACAGAGATTGGGTATTCTTTCAATTTAGTGTTCTGTTTATGCAGAATTTAGTGTATGCATCCCTGTAAGGAATGTAATCAACACATCAACCCTCACTCACTCTGTATCCCGTTTTCACCCATGCATGGTTATGTAGTAGACCATGGGAGAAACTCTTTTCTTAACTCAGATGATATATTTATATGCTGATGTGAAAACTGATAGCCCTTCATATATATATATATACACACACATACTAGTTTAACTACAGATGATATTCCAGTAACTGGAATACAATCCACAACCAGCACAGCTAGTTGATATGAATCAAATGGTATAGCCTGATTTATGTTGGCAAGTAACCCTTCACTGTGTAAGTACCACTGCAGGTTTCTGTTTTTCTTAGATGACCTCTTGATTTGATGAGAGATGTGAGGGTTTGGGTTCTGATGCATGTGTATGTAGAATTGGAGGTGTATCTTCAAACCAGTATATATATATATATGTTTGGAGGACGGTGAGATTGTAGCACTGGAAGAGATTCCCCTGCCACTTGTAATCTATCATTGTTGGTTTCAGTGGTGTTAAGCAGGGTCCTGCAGAGAGCTATGTGAAGGATCGTGTATTACTCAGGGTTTCCCATGGGCATATGTGTTCTTGGACATGGACAACTATTTCATGCTATTGGAAAGGCAAAAACAGATTTTATGGGAGACAAAGCAAAAAGACGTTTTTCTATAAAACTATTAGGGGTCTGGAATGAGATTAATTTAAATTTCATGCTCACTGTTAGAAACTGTATATTTTTTTCAAAACATGAAAAACTAACATTTATATAAAAGTATATATAAATATGTATGCTTCGCATTGCTTCTAGATGCTGTCAACATCATGTTCTACAAGATATCACAAACTTTTGAAAACCTCTCCTTTACCATGTGCTAATCTTTGAAAGTTTCCTTTCATCCCTTTTCCCAGTTTTCAATTTCTTTTCCTTATCTACCTGATATGCTAATAGNTAGAGATAAAAATCTGTTTGAGCAGCTGAACAAAGCAATCAAATTTTTCCCATTGAAAGTTTATTTAGCTTCACTGTGAACATTTTTGAACAAAATTATAGACCACTGTTAGTGAAATACTTCTTTTTATAGGGAAAAGGGGATTCTTTTTAAGCAGAACTTTTTTTAATACTTTGTATTTTTCTGCCAGGTCTTACATTTACCATATAAAGCTCATTGTAAATGTTGAACAATACGCAGATATATTTCCTAACAGTTTATAGTACGCTGCATGTTCTGGGTGGGTTTCAAGCAGTAGTTAGTATAAATGATATGCCAATCCAAATTATTTTTGCAACTATAACCTGTTACAATGCAGTCCCTTATCTGAAGTGCCAACTTGATATAAGCCAGATCTCTTTTCTTAAGCTTTAACTCCTAACGTGTATAATTTCCCTTGTCATGAACTAATCCTGCTTCTGTCGCGTAAGCTTCTTGGTCGTGCACAACAGCAAAGCATAATTTATCTACTGGTTATATAAATCTTAACCATCACCGCTTCCTTTAGGTTGTGTGCATTTTATTCCTCAGTCAGGAATGAGTTGTGTACAGAATATCTGACTTACTTCAATGAGCAAATAAGATTTGTAAATGTCCAGCATGTCCCTTCCAGGACAGTTCAGCTTCTGTGTCAAAGCTGACTTTTTTGTTTTCATAATGTGTCAGGTTTGCCATAGCTAGCTTAAGCAGTTCCTTCCTCCACTCTTCACTCTTGCCTCAGATGAAAAAAAACCCTTAATTGCATTTACCTCTCTAAATCATAATGAATTCAGTGCTTCATTTTTACAGTGGGACCTCAAGAACAGTTATATTGGCATAAGAAGAGGGATGCTGAATTATAGAGCAAATAACTAAAGAAACAAAGTGTGTGTGGAGGTTTGAAGTAGGATGCACAATGAGATCTTCTCAGGAACTTGAGGTGACTTAATGACAGTGCTGACATTGTGACTGAGTCACTGAAATGTCCTTTAGTTTGAGTCCCACTGTTGTTTTTAGCTCAAATGAATCCTGTGTATTAACCACTTGGAAGCTGGAGATGCTGTAAATCTTTATCATTATTGTTGATGATAATTCTGAATGTTGACAAAGTTGTTTACATCATCTGGGAACTTCTGATGTGAGGGTAGTGTGTGAAATTACCATTTTTAAATTCTGATAATAATATTTAAAAATCTGTTAATGAGGTTGGAGTGCTGTGATATTCACAAGCTGAACACCATTCTGTATCTCTAAAGGAGACAGAGGTTATTGAGCCAGCACTATGTGTTCTGCTTCCAATGGGATGCAGAGACTGGAAAGGGGCCAGACTTTGCCTAAATTTATGTTTACAGAGTGAAAAAAAGGTAGAAAATTTGCATTTGGTAATGGTGAAGGGTTTATAGAGTCTTGCCATATTTACAGAGATTGGGTATTCTTTCAATTTAGTGTTCTGTTTATGCAGAATTTAGTGTATGCATCCCTGTAAGGAATGTAATCAACACATCAACCCTCACTCACTCTGTATCCCGTTTTCACCCATGCATGGTTATGTAGTAGACCATGGGAGAAACTCTTTTCTTAACTCAGATGATATATTTATATGCTGATGTGAAAACTGATAGCCCTTCATATATATATATATACACACACATACTAGTTTAACTACAGATGATATTCCAGTAACTGGAATACAATCCACAACCAGCACAGCTAGTTGATATGAATCAAATGGTATAGCCTGATTTATGTTGGCAAGTAACCCTTCACTGTGTAAGTACCACTGCAGGTTTCTGTTTTTCTTAGATGACCTCTTGATTTGATGAGAGATGTGAGGGTTTGGGTTCTGATGCATGTGTATGTAGAATTGGAGGTGTATCTTCAAACCAGTATATATATATATATGTTTGGAGGACGGTGAGATTGTAGCACTGGAAGAGATTCCCCTGCCACTTGTAATCTATCATTGTTGGTTTCAGTGGTGTTAAGCAGGGTCCTGCAGAGAGCTATGTGAAGGATCGTGTATTACTCAGGGTTTCCCATGGGCATATGTGTTCTTGGACATGGACAACTATTTCATGCTATTGGAAAGGCAAAAACAGATTTTATGGGAGACAAAGCAAAAAGACGTTTTTCTATAAAACTATTAGGGGTCTGGAATGAGATTAATTTAAATTTCATGCTCACTGTTAGAAACTGTATATTTTTTTCAAAACATGAAAAACTAACATTTATATAAAAGTATATATAAATATGTATGCTTCGCATTGCTTCTAGATGCTGTCAACATCATGTTCTACAAGATATCACAAACTTTTGAAAACCTCTCCTTTACCATGTGCTAATCTTTGAAAGTTTCCTTTCATCCCTTTTCCCAGTTTTCAATTTCTTTTCCTTATCTACCTGATATGCTAATAGCTATTATCCTACTCTGATGACCATTGTTTTACTATACCTTTCTGTGGATCTTTCTTCCACCTTTCTCTGCCTCATGGTGCTCAGCACTTGTACATTGCTTATAGCACATGTCTATTACTTTATGCCTCTCAAAACCAGACTATGTATATCATATTTGACAATTCAGTTCTCCCATTAAAATACATATATAAGTTTATCTTAAGAGCTTTTGAAAATACCAGTGAGTAACCTTGCTTTTATTAGCAAAGGAAAATCTCTTTTACTGGAAAACTTTGGTAATAATCCCAGCAAACAATTACAGCCAAAGCCATTATCTGGAAGATGATTTGGGGTTTTTTTAAAGTGTAAAAATTGCTGGACAATAAAATCTTATCCTAAATTATTCTAGATGTTTATACAAATGAAGACACATTAATGATTTCTAGTACCATTTAGTTTTTAATCTGACTGGTTAGTTTTTCTGCACTCTTGGTTGTCATTTGCCAGAATATCACATGCTATTCCTCTGTTCCTGCCTTCTTCATTGCCTTCACATTGTCAGTGTGTAGCGTCTCACAATTCAGGTAGAAAAAAATGACTGAGAAATGTTATAGTGCAGTAAAATCTTCCTAGATTTGCAGACAGCAAAGCAACAAACATTATCAGTTTCCTGGGCTTTGTTCTTACTGGGACCAGGTAAAGCAGTTCCCAGCTTCCACACTCCCTTGTGTAGTTTTGCATTGTTTCACTTGCTCACCAGAACTAGAGGTGAGATTAGTAGTTCTCAGCTGTTATGCAGTTTTGCTATGACAGAAACGTAATTTGTGTGCATTGTAGAACTTGGCTAAAGGCATTATGTGATCCAAAATGTAGTACAGTGATAAGGCAGATTTAGCCTTGGGAAGAAATAAACCACAATATATAGGAATTTCTGAGAGTGCTCTGAGTCCGGGTCTCACTTCTACTATGCAAAAATTTCTGATCTGTGGGGAATTTTCTCTTCTAAAAGTAGGATGGAATAATAAGGTTCAAGATATAAAATGAAAATTTGAGAACTCCTAGCAGTTTGCAGCTAGTTGAGCAGCCGTCTGCCTGCCAGAAACACACAGTTATGGTACAGAGTATTATTTGTTCTATCAGAATGATTTCTGTATCAAAAAGAGTGTCAGAGACAACAGAAGATATGTTTTTGTAGAGCTCAGATCACCATCAAGGCATCAGGTGATAAGCAAAACTGAAGAGTGATACATGAATATAAGCATATATCTTTTCCCCTTTGACCTCCAGTTATTAACCTAGCTTGTAATTAACAGGTATTCCTAGGAGTATCTTGCATAGTTTCTCAATATTCAGACAAAGGAAGTTCCTTAAGAGATTACAGCTAAACCATACATTGAGTTTGTATTCATACTAAAGTTAAATCTGATCATTTTAAATTCAACTGTGTCCAGCTTCTTGCATCTTTAGTGTGAATAGAATAAGACACTGAATTGTCTTAGTCCATTAAATTGGAATGGTATTTCAAAGCATGAGTTGTGGAACAACTTGGCAGCAGAAATGCCCCTAGGATCTCATGTCTCTCATACTTCAAGAAAAGAACCTCAAGAATTTGCATGTATTACAGCTCAGTCTTGATTATATCAAGAAATGAAGGGTAGTATTTGACTATTTAAGAAAGCTTTTATTGCCATGTGTAGTCTTAAAAAAAACCCCAACCTTGTTTTTTTTCTGTGACATCTGAAAATTATTAAGAGGTATTACATTACTGAGATGCTTGTTATACTTTTTAATATGTACTTAATTCTAATTAGTCTTTAGTATTTTGAAACATCAGTGCTGAAGATTGTCTTGAAGACTTGAGAAGCCTGGTTTTGCTATGATGGTAGACATTTCCAGCCCTGCATGTGTGAGGTTATTTGTCAGCCTGATTTTGAAATAAGATTATGAACAGAGCAACCTGATTTTTCTTAACTAGAATTAATTTCCTTAATATTTCAATATTTTAACATTAGGATTTTTTCAGGGTTTTTTAAATTATTATTACTGCGGATTAAGTTTTTCACTGAAATTTTTTTCATTTCACTCATCATAAGTGGAATTTGCTGTGTATCCTTTGTGCCTCCTCAACTCTCGGCAGAACCTCAGGGGCTGCAATCAATATCAGAAGTAATTTCTGTGCCCACTTACAAGAAGAAAAAACAGTGACCCAATTAAGTGAAGAAAATGCTAGACTGTAGTAATGGATAAAAATGCAATTAAAATGGGTTATTCACCTACAAAATAAAGTTTCTGCTGCCCAAAACATAGCCTTTAGGTTGGAATGAAACAGTGGGAAGCTAAAGATAGATAAATTAAGCCTGATTAGTCTCAGTGGCATAAATTAGGAATACAAGATAGCATCGGGCATTATTCCACTCTTAAATTTAATTTTCTTCTGCTGTTATTGCAGAGCATTGCATCCAATTCAGTCTTGCATGTTTAAATAAAGTTAGTTGTTGCTGAAGACTCTCTGGAGGCCTCCCTGCTGTGGGATTTGTAATCCATCCCCAATTAATAATAGTGGAAAAATCCTTCAGGTTTAAGGTTGATTTAAGATAAAAAATCAGGAGGAAGAAATGTGTTATGTGCCTGTTTTCAAAATGCATCTGTAATCTCTATTATATGGACACATAATTTTTCCAAATTTGAAAATGTCATCACCTGAGGAAAACTCCCAAATGTGTATCTGTCAGTCATTTTCTCCTACAGCCTCTGTTCTTACAAGGTTAGCACATGAAATCCTTAAGCCTCATCTCTGCTTTCCTGTTCTTCCTGTGTAGAAGGGTGTTGACTATTGCTGCCCCTTACAGCTCGAGCTGATGTGGTTCTGGGTGGCTTTCCTCTCTTCCTCATTAAGATAGGTGTATAATAAGAGCAGAGTTACATGTTACAGCCTTGCATATTATGAAGTACAGTTAATGAAAACTTAAAAAAACCCAAACAAGCTATTGCTTCTGTTTGATTATGATTAGTATTTATAATGTGGGAATTATCTAATTTCAGAAAAAAGTCACAGGAACCCATGGTATCATCATGACTGATAGTTGAGATATGTAAGATTTTATTCATGTACTGATCTTAATCTGAAAGTGTCTTGTGTGATCCTCCATTATGGTTATTATAAAATGTCTACATCTTCTTCACCCTTTCTTTATCAATTTTGTATTTAAAACTTGATGTAATTTGCTAGTGTAGTGGAGCTCAATTACAATCTAGAATGGAATTTACCATTTTCACAGGAGTGAAATTGTTATAAGATTCTATGGAAAGTTACAGCCCAATTGCAGTATAATCACATCACTTTAAATTCATGTTACAATAATCTTGAATATAGTGATGTAAAAGTAATTCCTGGGATTCTAAGAATAAAATGCTGCCATCATGTTAATAAATGCTTAGATTCAATGCTTAGTTTATATAAAATAAAAGGGGGAGGAGTAGACATGGGTAACACCTTGCTTGTATGAACTTAATGCCTCAAAGACGAAAGTGAAATAGAAAAGTTCATATGGCAAAACCAGTTCTGTATTTATTAATTGTCTTTCCCCCCCACCCAAAATAGAAAAAAAAAAAAAAAAGACCACCTTACAGCAATTAAAAATAAACTGCTGGGGGTGAAAGGGTGCTCAAATACAGGTGTAGAGTTCTCCTATACAAGTTTTAAGTTGCCCTTAATACTGACCTTGGTGTAGGTGACCTTAGGGCAGAAGGGGATCATAGTGCTCCTCTCAGAACCTTGCCAGCTTTCAGGTCCCATGGATGCTGGAGGACTCCTGTCCCCAAGCAGGGCACAAGTCATGGCACCAGGTGCTGACACTGGTGCTCCTGTCTCACCCTGGAGGTGCTTGGAAGGTAGCTTGCAGGGGCAGCCCCACAAACAGGCTCACAGATTTGCTTTGGGTGTATCTTGCAAGTTTTTTACAGTATTGCATATACATTTTGAGGCTCTTCTGAGATGCTGTTGATCTTCTCCCATTTGGTAAATGTCAGGGAGAATACAGACATTTCCACCCTCTTAAAGGGCTGTGAAAAGGGAGAAATTGTGTTTTACCTTTGCTTCAGTTCTTTAGAGCAGTTGTGGAAAAAAAAAAAGGCATAATTTAACCACCATCTGTCCTCTAATGTCATCAGAAATAAGATCTTATGTATAATTCGAGGTGTTTAGAGAAATCTAGCTCGTAAAACACATACTTTGGATGGGTGCTGCAAAACTGCAAAGCTGAAGGAGGCCTTTCTCATGTGGAATCCAAATTGCTACAAAGTTGTAGAAAAATACATTTAAACAAGAGACCTACCCATATAAGTAAGTTATTTTTGCATTTTAGCAATATATTTCTTCTGTGACATGTCTAATCTGCTTTATTTCAGCAATAAGTGCATGCTCATGAGAGTGATCACAAAAGTGGTTAATCACCATAAGCACCTGTAGGTTAGAAAACAAAGAAAGAAAATATGTTCTTCAAATATTCATATATTTTTAGACAAATACTTTAAACAACAGTGGCCTCTCCTGGGCTTTGTTACAGAATGTGTTTATCTTAACATTTGGTCTCTTCCAGTATTTTAAGCCTCAGGCAACAATAGGGTGTGATGACAGTCAATGTACTTCAGAGCTCTTTGAAGTAACATCTGTAGATCTTGTGGAGTCTTTTTATGTCAAACTTAATGGGTTGGTCTAAGTTTGATATTTGTATTAGCCTTGTACAGAGGAAAATCAGTCTTACATGTAGGTGGATGCAGAGATATACCCAGAATCCATGTTTGATTTTCCATTGTACTGCCTTTGAAGGCAGTGTGGGCAGAATAGAAAATCCATTCTTGTCTGTAAAGAGCCAAAATGGTAAATTGAAAACTCTTTGAATGTGTGACAGCAAAAAATTTTGGTTGCTCTGTCTTGGAGAGAGTTTTCAAGATTCAGACTAATTTTTTAACACAATTTTACATAAATATCAGGATGGCACTTTGGACCATCTTTTAATATTTATGGATTTAAATATACAATAAGTAACATTAAAAATCTGGTATATATTGAATTGCCTTGACTGTCAGTCAACAGAATAATAATTCACTGTGCATATTAATAGAAAGTTACTTATTACATATGAAAACTCTTACAGACTGTATCCTTCTAAAGAGATCTGAAAATGTCTAACATGAGACCATTAAATATTCTTTTCATTACTGTTCCTAAGACTCGCTCAGTATCACACTTTGCAAAAGATCATTCAGTTACTGCTTTTGGCCACGGAATTCACTGAAGGAGTTAGTATTAAAGAGTTTGGCTGGAATTAGAGAGATTAAGTCAGTGCTTTTTATTGTTATTGTCGAAGTTTTTATTTGCCGTCTGAAAGCTTTTAAAGTAACTTCAAATGTTTTCATTCTAATTGCTTTCCTAAAACTTTCACATCTGTACTATCTTCAAACAGTGTGCCTGATGGAAATGTGAGGATATATGAATAAAATATAAATGTCTATTTTTCTTTAGGATCTTGCTGAAGTATTTTATCCCACTGAGATTTTTTGGGGCTCCAAGCAGAGATTGTGTGTGTGTGTATACATATATGCATATATACTTGCACAGCTACATGTATATAAACATGGACAACAATTAGTGTGGCAGATGTTTAAAACTTAAAGTTGGAATCTAAACTGTCCTATGAAATAAAGCCTTTTAAGATTTTAAATATCAAAAGACTGTCCAATGTATGGTTGTACAGATACTTATGTACAGATTCAATAATTAATGAATCCCTAATGAGATTATTCATTTGCCTAAAATTCATCACTGGAGATGGGACTGCAAAACTGAGTACTTAGCTACCTTTATTTTAATATTTGGTGCTCTTGCCTGTTGTTGGCTAGTTCTTCATCAGCGATGTGTTCTTCAGCAAATTAAGCTTTCTGGTGTGAAATCCCCTATAGGACCTTTCCAATAGTTCCTCCTGGTGTTTACAGGATCCTGATAGGCTGTGTTTGAGAATCCCGGTGGGGAAGATGTAGGAAGAAGTAGCTGCTGTATACTACATTCTGGTGGCCAAAGTCACCAAGGCTAACACTTCCCTGGTAGGTTTTTATGTGTATATGAAGATCTTTCCTAGACAATTTATAGGCAGAACTTATCAGTAAATTAACCCATTTCCAGAACATATTATCTACTGAAAATAAAAATAATGCTGTTTTCTGTCTCAGCTGATTTCTGATGTATTATCCTATAATAATCACTAATTGTAAATTTGCAGTAAGAATATGAATGAAAGGTTCAAATATAAACTTGGCATATATAATGCATGTTGCCTAGTGGTTCAGTATTTAATGAAACTCTTCAAAACAAAGATGTCTCTTACTTAAAAAAACCTTGATCTGTCCACATCCCCATCTACTTGTGCACACAGAAGTTTGATCTCTGATGTAGCTGAGATGTAGTTAGTTCAAAATGTGAGTATTCTATTTTATTTTTGCTAAAATAATATGAATACCACCTACTGCTTCTGGCATATTGAAACTGCCAAGAAGGACCTGCTCTTCCAGAAAAGAACACTCTGCTCCTGCTACAAACACATCATACTTAAAAGTAAAGCCTCTACAGAGATTAGATGGATATCCATCTAGAACAGAAATGATTGGAGAATTCTCAACTGTTACTTTTACGCTCATTAAGGAAATAAATTGTGTTTCCTGATGAGAAAAAAAAAATATTTAATACGTTTGGTGAGGACACTGCTGCTCATAGATGGTGGTAGTTGATAATACATTTTAAATTTTTTTTAAAGATAAAAGTTCCCTCTCCCAGCCCTCCTCACACTTCATTTACTTTACTTACCAGAATAATTTTAGTGTATATTGTTTTGTTTGGAGTAATCAGGCTGAAGTAGCATTAGTCCAGCTTCTCATCTTTTAATTACAGACAGTTTATTGTCTATGCTGTCCCACTTTCTGCATGGTTCCCCACCAGCCAGCTAGACTTAGCAATCTCCATTAATTTAATTTGGCATTTCATTCAATCAGACAGGCTGTGAACATGATGAACTTTTTTTTTTTTAAATAACACAATGCTCATTCTTAATTGATGTCCTTATCAGACATTGTATTTGCCAGAGCTGTAATTATTGGTCAGGCAGCAAAATCAAATCTGCCCAAATGCAGTGAAGATGTTCTCCGGTGAAATTATTAAGATACAGTCCTTAGACCTGCAAAGTAATTTAGTTTTGGTCTGTAATTACATCTTTTGGGATCGTTATCTTTCTTTTTGCTCATAAGGATAGTATAACCTCAGAGGAATTAATTTGCCAAATAAGAAGATAGAACTGAGATCCTTGCCATAATATGTGTTTGTGCAAGTAGATGTTATTCTATATAAAATCATGAGCATGTTCACATTGGAAAATAATTATTTTATTGATGGCTATATTTTTTAAAAAATATGGCTTCTAATTTTAGCGCAGTAATATTGTAAATTTAATCAGTTGAGGCTGCCATTTTCCATAAGCAATAAACTGGCATCAGAAATAATAGTATGTGGATGTGTAACTGTTTAAAAAACACATATGCAAGCAACATGGTGCTATGACAGAAGTAGTTTAGAGCTAGTTCTACAGGCAATAGCTGAGCACCAGGTCAGTGAGAATTTTGCAGATGCTATCCCAAGAAACTTTAAATGTATTTTGATGAAACATTAGCTAATAATTATGAAAGGAAAGGACTGTTAGTGTTATTATAACTAAGTCTGAATTCTGTTTTGCAGTAAGTGTTGCAATAAGCTTACTTTAATGTGGGGGAAAAAAAAGAAAAAAAATGGAGAAGGAGCAGATTGTGTAATAACTACTTTTTTTATTATTATTATTCTCAGATATATTATATGTAGTCTTTGAGTACAGAACTGCAATGATTCCTTTTAAGCAAAATATGTGTCTGAATTAGTTATGAGAAGATAATGAAATGTATTTCATTCCTGTTCTGCATATATTTTATTTGAATTTTTCATTTGAGACATTTATTCACAGCCCATGGCTTTCATGGTATTCAGTGTTGGAACAATAACCATTCCAGTGGCGGCTTCTTCCTTGTGGTGACATTATTAAATTAAGCCACAATGTTTTAAGAAGAATTAGTTAGAAAATCTAATGTATTTGCCTGATTAATCTAATTTTACTGTTGAGCATAAAATACTAGATTTAAAAAATTCATTATAGTTCCATTGAGATGGTCAGATAGAAGTCTGGTTCCTCTATGTCTGGTTTAGGTTATGTATTTCTGAATTTGCACTTTTTAGGAAATTAATAATGGGTGTGAATTCTAATGTTTTTCAGATGAGAGTTGCACCACAGTTAAGTTGATTTAAAGACAGAAATGTGGGAAGTTGTAATAAATACTAATGACTGCATGTTGCAAGTAAAGTAATTTCTTCATTAAAATCAGTAGCAAAATTCCCATTAACTTTTATAGGTTCAAAATGTTATTCTGTTTCCATAACACCTTCAAAATTAGTTAATTATTTCACTTTACATGCATTTTTTTAAATGTTATGGTTTGGTGATGTAAGCTTGTCTTTTTCTTGATTTATTTCTTGCTGTGACTTTTGACTCATCACAGTTGCAAAAGACGAACCCAGACGGTAGCCACCAAATATAAGCACTGTATTTGAGACTTTCTGAAGAGTCTTTTCAGTAGGAATTTAGACTCTGTGGACATTTAATCACTGATTTTTACCCCTAACAGCTAAGGATTTCTGGGACATTCATCATAGCAGACTTCTTCTCTAAACCATTCATGAGTCTCAGCTTTCATAACCAACCAATTTTTAAGCTCTGGTGAGTGCAAACGGTAGCTTGAAAACCCAAGTAGCTTTGAGCTGTGCTGCTTCCAAGTTGCTATTCCCTTGATTTGCCAACAGCTTTTGTAATGTCTGGCCTAGGAGGTTTTGTTTATGCAATTTGTAGGAGTGGAGAAGTGATACAGTTTTATATCCCCAGTCCTGGCCAGGAGTTCATTTGGTCTTCATTAAGGCATGCCTTGGGGAAGGAATCGAACACATCAATTTTGCCTTAGCATTGCAGATACACACCCTTCCCAGAAAAGATTAATAAGTCTAAATGTTGGGCTTCAGGTTTGGCAGTCAAAGCTAAGAGGAGTTTCAACAAACTATTTTAGAAATAATCAGATTTGTTGACGTTCTTTATACAGGGTATTAGTAAACAAAGATCCAGTCTCTCTCATTACAGTCTTCGTGTCGATTCTTACAGGTTTCAGCAGGGCCAAGATGCTCAATATATTTATCAAAACTGAAGATGGAGTTCATTGAGCTCCTGAAATCAAAGGAAAAAAATAGCAGCTTGTAATGCAATGGTATGTTGGAAGGTGAAGAGATTTTATTATTTCATAGTTAAAGAGCAAGGGTGCTCTGAGATCTTTAGATTCAAAAGCTTATGCAAAACCTTGCTAATTGCTATGACTATGTAATTTGCAAATCATTCCAATTCCAGCACGAAAGAAATGGAACTGGGTGCTGAATCTTACTCCCTGTCCTAGGGAAATCCACCAGGTGGGACCTCACAAGAGTGCACCTGGCCAGATGAAATTGCTGAATCTCACCATTAATGTGAAAGCCTGTTGTCAACTATAGCAATGCTCAGAGATGTTTATGAGGGGTCTGAGGAAGGGATCCTTTAGAAAATAAGCAGAAAAGAGTGTTGACTGCAACAAGAGTAATTTCACAAAAAAACATATTTCCCAAATTATTTTACTAAAATAGACAAGAACCCCTTGTTCTATTTAGAATGATTTATAACTGTTCCCAGCTGATCACAGAGTGTTTCTAAATGAAAAGCCATTAATTATAGCCTTATATAGATACAAAGATATGCAAGAAGTGCTTTGTAATTCCAGCTCTGCACTTCAGGTGAGAGCTTTTTAAATTACTTGGACCATTGGAGCCACCTGCTTGACTAAATGCTGAGGGCCCTGTGTTTCAGTACTCATCAGTGCATTGCAGTGTTAACATTGTTACTGATTTTTCTCATTTCTCCAGGGCAAATACTAATTAATGGATACAATTCACAGCTGATTAGCTGTAGTTTCTTCAGTAATTACATTCGCACACTAACTGTTCAGAAGAGGATTTCTAACCCAGTTCTTATTTCACTCTAAGCTTAATTTGTTTTTTGAATTGTTTAGGTCCTTAAGATAATAACCATTTTATTTTCTTTTGTTGTTATAGGTACCATTAGATAATAAGGAAGTTTAATCTTAGAAATACTCACTGATAATTGTTGTATGCCCTCAGTGGATTTCTAATTCAGAGGCAAAAAATAAATTTAAATAATACCAGTTATGATCCATAATAACAAAAGCCTAAATATGCCAGGTTCTGACATCAGTGCCTGAGTCATACACAATAAGGTCTTAAATATTGTAGCACAAGAAGAGAATGAATCTAAGGATTTGTACTTGTTACTGTTAGCTTTGACATTCCTCATTACGTCATTTGCTTCTGCAGTCTTAATGAAATGGAAAACTACATTTTTACCTTGCCCTTAATAAAGATAAAAGGAAGAAAAGCAGTTGGGACAGCAGTAGCTGTGGTGTGAGGAATACATGCAGATCAAAACAATGTAGAATTTTACAATTCAAGTTAGAAGTCAGCTACATTTCCATCTTGAGGCACAGGAGCCCCTAGGATGATAAGCTCATTAAGATAGGATAAGGTTTGTTCCCACTTATTTGCCTAATGTTAGAGCTATATTTGCTTACTGTACCTTTGAACTGAGATAATTAAAATATTTGATTATTTTTTTTTTTTACCTGTAGAACAGCTCTATTGGAGTCATTTGGGTTTTTTCTGTAAATCCTTCTTAGTTTGCCACAAACTGACATGAAAAAACTTACCCTGTCGGTCTCACTGTTGAGATGAAGTACAATGTCTTTGTGCAACAAATCCACACACACATATCCTTATGTGCCAAAACAGTAATTTGAATGTGCAATTTTATTTGAATTTTTTAATCTCAAAAAATGGGTGACATCTGGGCTTTTAAAAAATGGATGACATTGCTTGAGTATCTGCATAGCTGGGGATAACAGAGTTCTATTAGCTATGAGGCAGCCTACATATTGTGTTAAGGCCTCTGTTGCTTTTAACGTGTTATAGGTTGAAAGATTCAGCATGTTAAGTACACAAATGGAATTTCATACTTCAGAATGAGGAATTGAATCTCATATTTGTTCATCCCCATGATGGTCTTTTTATTTTTATTTATGTCCTATTTTGTCAATCAGACAATTCATCAGGTACAAGAGGCTACAATTGTTTCCACCTTCATCTGTTACTACAGTTCTACAGTTTCCTCTGTTTCCTCTCTCAGCCCCCTCCCACCCTGCCCCCATTTTTAGCATTTGGTCTTATTTTCAGAAATGGATCTGGAGTTTTTTAGGGAAATAGACTTGGAAGGACCATTCTGTCCTCTACATTGCTTTAGGATGCTGGAAGAACTAGAGAGAGCCAGGGTCAGAAACACTTCCCTGCTAAAAGCAGAGACAACAAGAAATGCACTAGTGAGTTGAGCTGGAACAAAGTTTGTTTTCCTTCCAGGGCAGATTTTTCTGCTCTGAAAGCACAACAGAGATTCTTTCTTAGAAAGAACACTCTGTGCAAGCATGTGGTTACTCATATGCAGGTACTTGTTGCAGAGCTGGTGGTGGTGTTTGCTGTTGGTTTTGAGGGGAGAAGGTTCACCAAGACCTGACAAGATAAAAGCTTCCTGAAAAAATCTGCTTTACAGAACTTGAAACTGGGAAGGCTCCTTCATTACTCTTATTTTTCAGTGTGTAGAGGGCCTGGTAACAGAGATGTGAAAATGTGAAAGCCTGTGACTTGCTGTTATAGCAGTAGCTGTGTACCAGACATGGTATCTGTTCTTTGAAGCAAAGACTCCAGACCCCCACCTGCTCCAGGAGCACTTGCAGGAACAGTTAGCAGGATACCTGCCCTCTGGAAGTGCCTTGAAAGGAATNTTGATTATTTTTTTTTTTTACCTGTAGAACAGCTCTATTGGAGTCATTTGGGTTTTTTCTGTAAATCCTTCTTAGTTTGCCACAAACTGACATGAAAAAACTTACCCTGTCGGTCTCACTGTTGAGATGAAGTACAATGTCTTTGTGCAACAAATCCACACACACATATCCTTATGTGCCAAAACAGTAATTTGAATGTGCAATTTTATTTGAATTTTTTAATCTCAAAAAATGGGTGACATCTGGGCTTTTAAAAAATGGATGACATTGCTTGAGTATCTGCATAGCTGGGGATAACAGAGTTCTATTAGCTATGAGGCAGCCTACATATTGTGTTAAGGCCTCTGTTGCTTTTAACGTGTTATAGGTTGAAAGATTCAGCATGTTAAGTACACAAATGGAATTTCATACTTCAGAATGAGGAATTGAATCTCATATTTGTTCATCCCCATGATGGTCTTTTTATTTTTATTTATGTCCTATTTTGTCAATCAGACAATTCATCAGGTACAAGAGGCTACAATTGTTTCCACCTTCATCTGTTACTACAGTTCTACAGTTTCCTCTGTTTCCTCTCTCAGCCCCCTCCCACCCTGCCCCCATTTTTAGCATTTGGTCTTATTTTCAGAAATGGATCTGGAGTTTTTTAGGGAAATAGACTTGGAAGGACCATTCTGTCCTCTACATTGCTTTAGGATGCTGGAAGAACTAGAGAGAGCCAGGGTCAGAAACACTTCCCTGCTAAAAGCAGAGACAACAAGAAATGCACTAGTGAGTTGAGCTGGAACAAAGTTTGTTTTCCTTCCAGGGCAGATTTTTCTGCTCTGAAAGCACAACAGAGATTCTTTCTTAGAAAGAACACTCTGTGCAAGCATGTGGTTACTCATATGCAGGTACTTGTTGCAGAGCTGGTGGTGGTGTTTGCTGTTGGTTTTGAGGGGAGAAGGTTCACCAAGACCTGACAAGATAAAAGCTTCCTGAAAAAATCTGCTTTACAGAACTTGAAACTGGGAAGGCTCCTTCATTACTCTTATTTTTCAGTGTGTAGAGGGCCTGGTAACAGAGATGTGAAAATGTGAAAGCCTGTGACTTGCTGTTATAGCAGTAGCTGTGTACCAGACATGGTATCTGTTCTTTGAAGCAAAGACTCCAGACCCCCACCTGCTCCAGGAGCACTTGCAGGAACAGTTAGCAGGATACCTGCCCTCTGGAAGTGCCTTGAAAGGAATAAAGCTTGCTAAGTGCTGGTCAACCAAACACTGATAACCTCTTTATTTTCCAAGCCCAGACTGTAAGAGAAGAAGTACTTCTCCAACAAATGTTGATACTTGAGAATTTGGAGGAAATGACTCAATGGTGTCCAAGGGGATCCTTTCAGATCTGTTACTTGTGTCAGAGTTGCACCTTCAGTAGGAGCATTAGGGCACTTGGCCCACTCCACCCTGGGTAGATCTCAAGACCTCTGTGTGATACAGTTTCTCTGATTTGCAAAATCTTCTGGTATTCACTGAGGGTATGTGAGCTCAGCTGGCATTAAAGATAGACAAAGGGGGATTGTTTAGCTTTTTGATTTTATAGAAAAAATTGGATTTTTAAGAACAACACTGCACACGCTCATTCCATCTCTTATTGACCTTCATCTGTTTAAAACCAAGTCTATCTGGAATAGTAATGTGCCAGCTTTTCTAGCTGCATCAATCCT
This sequence comes from Ceyx cyanopectus, assembly GCA_013401355.1. NCBI lineage: Eukaryota > Metazoa > Chordata > Aves > Coraciiformes > Alcedinidae > Ceyx > Ceyx cyanopectus. The sequence goes on from VYZU01047148.1 coordinate 18,462, forward strand.
CCGGATCAGGTTCATCTGCAGAAATATTATAATGCATGTCAGGAAAGATGTAGCAGAGTTAAAATGCCTTTTCTGGAGAATAGTTTCTTTCTAATGGACACTTAATTTCCAAAGTCACCTCTAGGTCTGTGGAGTGGCTTTGTTACTTGGACAAAGAAAGTTGAAGAGATATATACTTGGATATATTCCATGCACAGGCCTGGGGTACAGAGTATGCAATAATAGCATTGAATCCAATCTAGTTCTGACTTAACATCTGCAAAATTAGATTTTATCTTTTTGTTGTGTTGTTTTTGGTTGGGGTTTTTTTGTTGGTTGGTTGGGGTTTTTTTCTGTGTGTTTGTTTTGTTTTTAAAATAAACCTTCTTCTATTCCAGTGATAGAGTGAAGAAAAGTTTATCATTATATGCTTTAAAACCACAATATTTATTTTTCTTTCAGTTTGGAAACAATAACAACTACATGAACATGGCAGAGGCAAACAATGCATTTCTTGCTGCAAATGAGGTAGATGTTTTTCTTTTTTATCTATGCTCATATTCTGATGATTTTACAGACTTTGAATGGATGAAAAGTGCTGAATTTCTGTGTGTTTTATGGAGCACAAAATAAAGACTTTAATGAGAAAGAAAATAACCTGACAGCTCTCCATTACTAGTCAATTTGGCTGTCCATAAGGCTGTTACTTACATAGCATGTCAATAGAAACAAATCTGCTTTATGTATGAGAAAAATGATAAAAAGAAGGAAGCAAATAAAGAGCACAATAGGTGTACACTTTAAAAACAAGCTTAACAACAGTCATTACTTGCTAATGTACTAATTTCTGTTATATATACCAACATTTTAATTTGAGTTCTTAATACTCATATAAATTAGAAAACCAAAACCAGCTGTGTTGCCTGAAGTGTATGTGCTGCATGAATGAAACTTCTAACCAGGATCAAGAACAAACCCAAGGGCTAGGCTGGTAGAGGCTGGCTGGGTTGTGGAGGTGGTGTATTTATTTGATCACTGATTTTGAGAATGGAAGTAGGAGGAAGGTGTGGCAGCTACAACCTCCACGTATTTGTTACTGGCCTTGCAGCCGGCTAATAGACTATCAACATGCTCATACTGACCCCAGCTCCTCACAGAAACACCTTCTGCTCATCACTAAAAACCAACAGCTCTTATTCCAAAGGGAAGGATGGGAAGTGCAAGATGCTTTGTCTAGCAATGTGCATAGCAATATGGAGAACAAGAACTAAGTATTTTTACAGCACGTATGCCATAAATGTTCTTCCCAACGTGAGGAAAGGTTTGAAAACTGGGCAGTCATGATTTTACATATTGTAAGCTGTGATTCCGTTGCAGGTATTCTTGTGCACTTCTAAAAAAGTGATCTAGGAGAAAATAAGCAGAGAGGTGTAACAATAAATATGAAGGTTAGAATTAAAGAGTTGTATTTTATGAATCATTTACACAATGGTCACCATCTTCTTTTACCCAGCAAGACTGCTTAGATAAGGGAATATTGTTTGGCACTAGCTCCAGTGTTATTTGTGATAATGAGCACAAACCCCATCTGTAATGACAACATGATGTTTCTTTCTGTAGAATTTCTTTCCTACATTTGAATCAAACATTGATGAAAGCTCTGCTGCCAGCAGCTGTTCAGAGACAATTTAATTCCAGCTGTGATAATTCACCGTGTCAGACATTGGCTGTTATATGTTGATACAACAGTTCTCCAGATTTGCATTTTTATCAAAAGGAACAAATGTTTTGAACATTTCAATACAGATGGCATTTAACCATGCACACAGTTTTGTTTTGTTTTGTTTCTTTTTTTTTTTTTTTTAATTGTGTAAGATATAAATATTTGAAAAGTTAATAACTCAAAAAAATGTGATTGGTAAGATAAATTTCACAAATGTTATGTACCATGTTCTGGTCATAACAACACCTTTCTGCAATCCCAAATTGTGTACTATTCAGGCTCATTTTACAGACTGAATAGTCCAGTGATTTGGATTTAAGACTGCTTCACTAAGGGGCTTGCTTTCTTCTAAAATTACATCTATTTTATACTCTCTCTTAGGTCCGTTGTGTGTTTTTTAGAAAAAGGATATACACATATTTGAACAAGGCATATTGGGGAAATTAAATTCACATTTAAAGAATGTTAAGATGTTAATCAATTTACTCTCCAATTTGCAGTCAGTTTAAGTATTAAGGTGAATGCTGCTTTTCTAAACAAAATACTGTATTATTATCTAGCTCTGTTATCTATTTATACAGCTGTCCTAGAGTTACTCAGTAGAATAACTAGATGAGGAGAAAAGATCCAGTTCTTATCATTGCTACTATTGCATAAATATGTCAAGTAAAGAGAGGCTCAAACAGACTATAAAAATACTGATTGCACTGAACCCTTTTGCTTGAACAAGGAATAGAAATATGATTGTTAGTGTTCTCATTAAAACATGAATCTAACTTTGCAGTTACTGCATTACACTCTATTTAATTATAGTGTTTTTACATTAACATGAATGTAGCTTTCTAACTGAGATTTTGGGCCTGAGCACTGCTGTGCTAGGAGCCCATTTTCTTCTTGTAAATAATGCCTTAAGAGTGTAATCCTAGAGCACATTCAGGCTTAGGAGTCACACGTTTGCTTTATGTTTTCTGTCTCTATGTCATGATTACTATGACCCAATTTAGAGCACCTTAAATATTTATTGAAATAATATTTCAAGTGTTAATTACAGTGGTAATGAAAACAGCCAAATGCCACATATCAAGAATGAGTGTTTATCCGTATTGTTAATGTGATATGTTAGATTTCATTAAGCAGTAATGGGGTAGCAAATGAGTCACAAATTACAGTTGCATCTGTTACTAGACCACATTAGTGCCAAAATAACTGCAAATGCAGCCATAGGGTTATGTTCATTAGCCAGCCACTTCTCCTGGCCAATCCGTCCTTTGTGTTTGTGAACTACAGGGTCCACAGGAAGGAAAATTCACACCTTTTGTAGTATAGCAGCGGGGAAGTCAAACGTCTCCCTAATCCAGGCCCAGGATTCCCATCCAGAATTGAGTTGCAGTCTCGTAGTCCGGGCGAGATGGGTAGCGAGATTCAGCAGACTGCAGCAGTCTGGGACCTCATCATTTCTGGTGTGAGACCAATAATGACAGCTGACAGGTTCTATATGCAGGCAAAGGTTTTTCTTGTGTTTCAGTTTCCATCTTCTCTCAAGCGGTTATTAATTTATATCATCATTAACAGTTTGAAGGATGACAATTTGCAGCAGTTAATGAGATCTTTCACTGAACATATAATTTTTAAATTAACTGGCATTAAGTCACTCTTTCAAACGATGTAAATAATACATAAAACAATTCCACCCACCCCCCCAGCTCAGATCCTAAACTATATGCAAACAAACCAATCCCAGAGCAACGTTGCATGTCCAGAACAAGACAAGGGTGCCTATTTTAGGATTGCCAACTGCCCGATTTGATCAAGACAGTCCTGATTTGGGTACATTTAAAATGGCCTCGTTTCAAGCACTGAATTTCTATTATTAAGTTGCAGTGGACCTGAAATAATATAGAAAAGTTCATTTAACTCACAAGAAATTTGAATAAGCATAGCTCATTTGTTTCCCAAATAAAAGTCAGCAATGCTGAAGCCAGATACAGACTCTGCTTGAATTAAGATTATCTTTGACAGACACATGCACACGTACAAACACGCACAAACCCTGAAGATAACTGGCAGTAAATGTTTTGCTCACGGCATCTTAACAGGTGTTCAGTTTGTAACAAACCTACTGTTCAAACAAAGCTGGCTTGCTTCAGAAAGCACTGGAAGCTTTTATACGTGTCTCTCCTCCAAATTACAACCCTTATTTAAAAGGGTGTATTGTGCTTTTGGGCTGGAAAAGAAAAGAAAAAGACAAGAATTATAAAATTTCTTGTTTATTAGTGGATAAAAAGAAAACAAAAGATGTGAAATGGTCAGTGCTGAATTAATGTTGTGTGAGTTCTACAAAATTATCAGGTTTTTATGAAGCATGAGAGAAATGTAAGCTGTTTGTGCTATTTTACTAACATATCAATAAAGTGGCAATTTGTTATACAGCCAAATCCAATGTAGCTGATATTCAGACTAACAACAAAGACAGATGTTGCTAATTAAGTACGCATTAAAAAACTGTTAATACTGATACTCCATTAAAGCCATATGATAATGAGACTTAAATCTTTAATCAGAATGATCAACAAACCTCTTCCATATGAAACTTGAACACTTTATTGCACATAGAGTTTGCATTTAAGAACAAAAGAAGAATTGGGCTGCAGGTCTGGAGGTGGTTGCTGAGAGCTGTGTACCCTAACGTGGTTTGCCTTGTCCTTTTCCAGCAGACATTCCATACGCCGAGCCTTGGGGACGAGGAGTTTGAAATACCACCCATTACCCCCCCACCTGAGTCAGACCCTGCCCTGGGGATGGCAGATATACTGCTGCCCTTTCAGGGCCTTGGTGACCAGCTGCCTGCACAAGGAAATGAATTTACACCTCAGTTTCCCCCCCAGAGCTTGGATCTTCCCTCTATTACAATATCCCGAAATCTCATAGAGCAAGATGGCATCATCCACAGCAATGGATTGCATATGGTAGGTCCTGTTCTTTGTGTGTTTCTGTTGCCTAATAATGTCTGTCAAAGCAAAATAATGTAGATTTGTGTCATCTATCAGTTTTAATTGACCTCTCAGAAGATCTGGATGTTTTCTTGGTATTGCAGCTTGACCAAGCATTTGCCAATGTTCTGTATCATGTGCAAGCAAATTCTGTATGAATGATGACACATGTTGTCAGTGTTCCACAGCAAATGATGGTATGCTATTATTCAGTTCCCTAAGGCAGTTGGCAATGGTTAAGGATTTAATATTGGTGGATTCAGGAAGATAAACATGGTTGTTAATGTACAGTGTAATGCTGTTCTGTGTGTGAACGCATCTCCTGTGAAGAGACCTGTCAGGCTTTATAAACACAGAATTTTAATTTTTGGAATGGGCTTGGAAGCCCATATCCATTAGCATCGTGTGCATCCCGAGTCCTGATAAAGTTAGAAACGTGTTACACAGTTGACACTAGCAACAAGAGTTGGAAGACCATTGTGTTGGCCAGGGTGAACTATGGCATTTAGAAGGAATTGCTTGTTTGCACTTCAGGAAATATGGTGCCATGAAAAGACTTGATTCTGTTCAGTGCTCTTGTTGACCATAGAGACTGGGGCAGGTTGAGCCTATGCTCTGGTTCCTGTTTCTGAGTCCTGAGGAATGGGGAAGGACAATCCATGTGTGGGGAAGGACTGTATTGTCAGGGACCACTGGGTGGTAATCATCCTGTTGAGTAGAACAATCAAAACCAAGGCTGTATGCAGCCTTGTCTGGAATCTTTATGGCTATGATCTCAATAGGAGGGTATATGGGGCAGTTGCCACTTCGTTGTTGAATTTCCCTTTCAGTTCCAGGGGATTCCAGCTTGGGTTTCTCTAAGCTTTGTGCAGTAACATTCGTACTCACAGCGATGAGATGCAGCTGTGAGTCAGTTTATCATACTTAGCATTTTAAACTCCATGGTTACAATTTAAAATCGTTTCCATATTGCATATTAAAGACAGTGAATATTTGGCTTGAACAGATATTTTACATCAACTCTATTTTTTTCTAATTATCTGCTTTATATAGGACCTTTTGCTAAATTCGGTGTAGTGAAAATCCAGATTTACTGCTGGACTAATAAAGGTCATTGTGTTGTTTTGTTACAACTTCATGCAAATCTCTTTTTCTTTTATTGTTCTGACAAGCAAAAATTAATTAAAAATTACAAATCAGCATGCAGCAAATATTACTCTGGAAATCTGCAGGCTGCTGGCTTCATTGCAAATTTTAGTATTTCCTGGAGGTCATGAAGTGTAGCTAGCACTAATATAGAATTAAAACACAAACTACTCACTGGTTAGGAGGCACAAAATTAATTATTTCCCAGATACAAAGCAGGGACTATCTAAAACAGGCCTTGAAGGATATGATGGTTCTTTTCAGTTCCCATTTTGCACAGGATTTTTTATGCATTGAAATGTTGGATGAAGAAGGATCATATTAATAAAACCTGAGACTGTTATGCCTGAAACCTAAAGTAATGGAGGGTGTGTACACTGAATACAATGGAACTTGCTCAGAAAGATGTAATCAATGTTATGGGTGGGATCAGTGTTGTGCTGTGGATATGAGTATCCCCTCAGTGTTACCAAGTGGTTTGTAACCTTGACCCAGTTTTGCCTTTTAATTTTGCATCCAATCACTGAATGTGATTCTTCTGTGTCTAAATGCTGTTACCTTATAAGTTCCAACCAGAAGAGGCCTCCTGGTTAGATACCTCTTACACTGGATGAGAGGCTTTACATCTTTGTTTTTTTGTTTTTTGTTTGTTTTCCTAGACTGCTCAATGTAGAAATTAATGGCATCGTTTACCTTGACTTCAGTGGGAAGAATTTTTTTCCCATATAGGTCCAAGAGAAGACCTAGATAGAACCTTATGCCTTCTTATCCCAGTACTGCAGTGGCATTTTTCTAGGATGATTGCCAATTCAAAGCTGTGGGTTGGGAGCTTGTGTGTAGTTTTGCTGCAGAGACTTGATGAGGAATTGTGTGGTTTGATATGGAGGAGACACACAGGGAGGTTCGTGTGTCAGACACTTCCCTGCAACTGCTTGATTTGTTTTATCCTGTGAGCTGGAGTGGTCTCTCCCACTGTGTTTTAGTCAATAGTCTTTTTCTTTTCTGTTCATAAATGCTGGTTAGTTTCAGGAAGCCTGAAAACATAAGCAGAAGGTCCTTGCATAGGTTTCTCCTGAACTCAGAGCTCTCTTTAGTAGTCAAATTTTCCAGCAGTTAATCTGTATTTCAAAAATAGAAAATGAAAACATTATATCATATTTTATGTGAAAAATGTTCACTTTATTAAACTGGTAAATATTTATTAATAATATTAGAATTCATCTTTAAATTAGACATTTCATGAATTACCTTGCCTTGGAGCTATAAAAACTTTATTGCAGCAATAAAAAAAATGTAAAGGAGGCATTTTGACTATGAAATTTCATTTCATGGTCAATTGAATTTACTATATCTGAAAGAACTAAAGATGGGGTTGTAAAATAATTATGATGTTCGTATACACTTACAGAACAATGTTCTTATCCAGCAATACTAGGGTAGTGTTATTTAAAGGCTGTATTAATAGTGTATTGCTAGCCACTAAAGCTTCTTTAGCTGAATACAAACTTAAATTATTTTAATATGAACTGCATTGAGTTTATTGGTTATCTTGTGAAGCATTAGAGAGCTTTACTGTAAGCAATATTTAATTTAGATAAATGTAGTCATACCCTGTTGAAAAGTCCACTAGAAGAATTTCACCTTGAAGAAATGTCATGAGATTTTAAATCACAAATGTTGAAAAAATAAAATGGGCTTGGACAGAATTATGATTAATACTGTGTGTCTTTGGCTTTTTTCTATGTACTACCTGACATGTTCACCTATAAGCTTGAATGTAGAATCGCCAGAAGCATGGTTAAAAATAGGTTATGTCAAGGTTTTCCTATGTCTCCCTTAGGGTATGGAGTTGGCTAGCTACCTCCTAATACTTCTGCAACTATCTCGCATATTTCCCACAGGAAGACACACAAAAAAATTAAAACCACATTCTCTTTTTAACATATTCTTTGTGTATTATTATACTAAAAAAAATTAATCATTTCTGAGGCAAAAAATACATTTATTCTCAGCATAAATGTGGCCCAGCTATTATTAAAAGATCATACTGATGAGCTAACAATTGTTCACACTATTAAGATATACACAGTGTGGAAAGAATGACAATTTGTCACAATGCTGATTAACTTCATTATTATTGGCAATAAACACAACACCTTTATCTTACTTAACAGCATTACATTACAATGGTAACAAAAAGAGGAGATAAAATGGAGGCAGTTTGATTAAATTTAATATTTTAATAATATGTAAATAAAATCCTGATGTTTAAAAATGAGTCATTGAAAAATGGAGTGTTGATGTACATTTGACTTCAAAGAATACATGGATGTACATGATGCAGGTATTATGCTTTTAAGTAAGTGGAAATCAACAGCAATATGCTCATTACAAATCAACCCCCAATATTTTATATTAATGCTGTGGGGTTTTTTTGAGCTGCCCATATTTTAATCTGCAAACTGTGGCAATTCTATAAAACTACAACTTCTGCTCCTGAGGGTTCCTTTTTTTAACACCTCTCTATAATCTGCCCAGCCTGCTGAGTAGCATTGACATCAGTAGTACATCAATTTCAGAAAGTGGATTATTTTTACTAGACAGCTATTGTGACATATTGGGTCAGTCATAAATGAAAGATATTCATGCAAGCATGCAATACTTGTAATGAAGTCTCACTCTGACCTTCTGTATGATTGATTCTGTAATTTAGTTTTCTCAGGCAGTGCCTGAAATGAAATGAAATCATGTTGAACAAGTTTTGAATACCCACAGTGCACCAGGAGAAGAAAAATCTGCAGCCCCAGAGGCTTGAGAGAGAGCAGCTGAACGATTTATCTCCATGCTATTATAGCCTTTGCCAGCATTCAACATTTCTCTTTTTTTTTTTCTTTTTTTTTTTTCTTTTTTTCTTATTTGGCTTAAGTACTTAATTCTGCAGGTAGCTGTAAATGGGAAAATAAAATGCTGTTCAGATTTAAAATGNTACAGGAGTAAACCTAACCTTCTTCCCACAACATTTCCTAGGCCTCGCCGGCATACCACGACGATACTCAGCCTGATTTTTTTCTTTTATTCAAAAAATACAGATGTTACAAAACCAGACTGATAATTTTACATATATTTCTCCCTATATTACTTATGCTGCTAGAGAAAATGTGTTTCCTATTTGATGAAGATTTGAGCCTGTTTATATTTTATAATTGTTCCAGCACTGTCAGTCCATTCAGGATTCTGCACAGATAAGGCTAATTCATAGTGGAATATGTTCAGTTTTAATTACATTATTACTTAGGAGTGGCACTGTACTCAAATTAAAGACATGATGGTGACTATTGCTTTTATTTCAAGAAGAGACTTTTCAAATAAACAGCTCAATGATGTGGTTTTTAAAGAGCTGATTTACAAATTTGAGCTTATAAAAGGCTTCATGCAATAGAACTGTTATTAATGTTTCAGAACAGTGGTGCCTTTTACTTAAAGGTCTAAATCTTTTTAGTCATTTAAATTACTAGATTACTAATTAACTTTGATTGAATAGATTAACATAAGATTGCAAGAATAAAAGCTTTATAAGTTACTTTAAAATTAGAAAAAGGTAGTTATTCCACTACTCACCTGTCAGCATGCCTGTAATTTATGTTTCATTTTCCTTTACAAAGAATTTATTTGTAAATCTCTCTTTCAATACTCAGTATGTAATCTCTTATCGAGAAAGAATGGAATAGGTTTCCAATTAATACAGTTTAAACAACATTGTTTTATATGTTGCAGATGAAACAGTTGGTCCAGCATGAATATGAACTCCTGGAACATTCTGTTAAAACAAGCACTTGTTATTGTTGTGAACATGTTTATTGTCATCTTTAATACAAAACATACAACTAATTCCAGAAGGTTGTAATTGTTCATTTATAGGAGTAGCAACTATTCTTACTAGAAAGAGATATCATCTTCAGAGTTTTCTTATTTCTTCTTTTTATTACTACAGTGGTTTACTAAATTTTACTGTTAGTCTGGTTTCTAGTGGACTTTTCCAGCAGAAACAATAGCTGTTACCAACATTGTTTTTAAAAATTTGTGCTACCAAGAAAAAATAACCTCCAAATTAAGGAATACCAAATTAGTGCTGTGGTGGCTCCAGTCAGTGATATTTCCAGTGGTGGCAGAGACTTTGTAGCTCTAGACCTTTAGGACTCTGCAGCTCTGGTGCCCACTCTCAGCTCCACACAGCAACAGGCTGGTTTATGCCCACAGATCTGAGCTGTGTGCTTTGCTGATGTACTACAAAGTCTTTATAGAGTTTTGGTTTTTTTGGGTTTGGGGTTTTTTGGGGTTTTTTGGTTTTATTTGTTAGTAGTATTGGTGTATAGTTATGTATTTTATGTTTAATTATTTAGTTGTGCATTTTTAGTTACCTGTCAGAAAGTGTGGGCAGAGCTCATGGAGATTTGGGAGAAAGGGCACAATGGGCTGAAAACCCTGAGACAACAGACAGCAGTGGTTTCTGTGCTACACACTATGACTTGAACTTGATACAAAGATGATGCTGGCCTGATGCTGTACTAAATAATATGGTGTTAATAGTTTGTAGATTTTCATGTCCTCAGTGATACTGTAATACTTGATGTGGGAATAATATAGTCATGTTTCTTAGAGACATGATCTTCCCACCTTGCTCATCAATACAGACACAACAGGCCATCTGTTAATGAGCTGTTACGGTTGGANATCTCCATGCTATTATAGCCTTTGCCAGCATTCAACATTTCTCTTTTTTTTTTTCTTTTTTTTTTTTTTTTTTTTTTTTTTGGCTTAAGTACTTAATTCTGCAGGTAGCTGTAAATGGGAAAATAAAATGCTGTTCAGATTTAAAATGACAGGACAGGAGTATGTGCAGGGGACTGATAAAATATCTTGAATAGAACTGACCTTTCATGTAGCTGAAAGTTACTGGGGGATTCATCCTCATAATTACCATATAGATTATTTTTATTTCTTTCCAGCAATGAAACATTTCAGAGAGCAGTAGTGCTGATTGAATGAAAATTGAACTTGTTAACATTCTTTTCAGCTTAGCCTGTTGTACATAACAGAAGGTTAGCTTTGATGAATTTCAAAATTCTTTTTCTGATATCTAAGAAACAGACAGTAAAATAATTGTCTCTTTTCAGCCTGATTTTTTTCTTTTATTCAAAAAATACAGATGTTACAAAACCAGACTGATAATTTTACATATATTTCTCCCTATATTACTTATGCTGCTAGAGAAAATGTGTTTCCTATTTGATGAAGATTTGAGCCTGTTTATATTTTATAATTGTTCCAGCACTGTCAGTCCATTCAGGATTCTGCACAGATAAGGCTAATTCATAGTGGAATATGTTCAGTTTTAATTACATTATTACTTAGGAGTGGCACTGTACTCAAATTAAAGACATGATGGTGACTATTGCTTTTTATTTCAAGAAGAGACTTTTCAAATAAACAGCTCAATGATGTGGTTTTTAAAGAGCTGATTTACAAATTTGAGCTTATAAAAGGCTTCATGCAATAGAACTGTTATTAATGTTTCAGAACAGTGGTGCCTTTTACTTAAAGGTCTAAATCTTTTTAGTCATTTAAATTACTAGATTACTAATTAACTTTGATTGAATAGATTAACATAAGATTGCAAGAATAAAAGCTTTATAAGTTACTTTAAAATTAGAAAAAGGTAGTTATTCCACTACTCACCTGTCAGCATGCCTGTAATTTATGTTTCATTTTCCTTTACAAAGAATTTATTTGTAAATCTCTCTTTCAATACTCAGTATGTAATCTCTTATCGAGAAAGAATGGAATAGGTTTCCAATTAATACAGTTTAAACAACATTGTTTTATATGTTGCAGATGAAACAGTTGGTCCAGCATGAATATGAACTCCTGGAACATTCTGTTAAAACAAGCACTTGTTATTGTTGTGAACATGTTTATTGTCATCTTTAATACAAAACATACAACTAATTCCAGAAGGTTGTAATTGTTCATTTATAGGAGTAGCAACTATTCTTACTAGAAAGAGATATCATCTTCAGAGTTTTCTTATTTCTTCTTTTTATTACTACAGTGGTTTACTAAATTTTACTGTTAGTCTGGTTTCTAGTGGACTTTTCCAGCAGAAACAATAGCTGTTACCAACATTGTTTTTAAAAATTTGTGCTACCAAGAAAAAATAACCTCCAAATTAAGGAATACCAAATTAGTGCTGTGGTGGCTCCAGTCAGTGATATTTCCAGTGGTGGCAGAGACTTTGTAGCTCTAGACCTTTAGGACTCTGCAGCTCTGGTGCCCACTCTCAGCTCCACACAGCAACAGGCTGGTTTATGCCCACAGATCTGAGCTGTGTGCTTTGCTGATGTACTACAAAGTCTTTATAGAGTTTTGGTTTTTTTGGGTTTGGGGTTTTTTGGGGTTTTTTGGTTTTATTTGTTAGTAGTATTGGTGTATAGTTATGTATTTTATGTTTAATTATTTAGTTGTGCATTTTTAGTTACCTGTCAGAAAGTGTGGGCAGAGCTCATGGAGATTTGGGAGAAAGGGCACAATGGGCTGAAAACCCTGAGACAACAGACAGCAGTGGTTTCTGTGCTACACACTATGACTTGAACTTGATACAAAGATGATGCTGGCCTGATGCTGTACTAAATAATATGGTGTTAATAGTTTGTAGATTTTCATGTCCTCAGTGATACTGTAATACTTGATGTGGGAATAATATAGTCATGTTTCTTAGAGACATGATCTTCCCACCTTGCTCATCAATACAGACACAACAGGCCATCTGTTAATGAGCTGTTACGGTTGGAGAAGGAAATGTATTCTGGTATTCCTTGAAAAAATAGGCAACTCCCAGTAACCTGTCCATGAGAGGACCTGTCCAAGGGAAACAAAGTGGCAGCAGTTGCCAAAGACACTTCTCCGAATAGCAGGTACTGCTGGTGCTAAACAAAACAAAACAAAAAACCAATCCCAAACCAATGTAAAAATGATGCAAGTAGGTTATTGCCTGTCTAGATACATGAAGGACTTCTGCATCAAAGAAGAGAAATACAGAACCATTGGCAGAGCATTCTGGGGAAAAAAAAAGGCTGTGACCTTTATATTTATGTTGCTGAAATCAAGATCCATCAGCTCCAGAAAATATTGTTAGATGTCATGCGAATATGTGGAAAATTATACACCACACTGGGAAGGCTGTCAGGATTTGGAGCAGAAGCTGAGTCTCTGATATTCCTTAGAACTGACCTCAGATGACCTGTGGACAGATAGAACCATGGACATGAGCTGTGCATTAAGCCTGAGCCATGGTTTTAAACTATTGTGCTTCCTGAGTTTGAACTCTAAAATCAGGTGCTGCTTTCTTAAGCAAACCAAATGAGGCAGATGCTGTAGCTGCTTTGGACATGTTGCACCTGGTCAAAGGCTTTGTTGGGCCCAGCCACTCTCGTTCTTGGGTCATTTGAGAACTTCCTTTGAAGTTCCTACTGTTCTCTGCTGTTGCCACCCATGTTTCCCCTTGGACAGCTTACCTAGTCAATATTCAGCTCCCACATCAAGTTATCAAACTATAAAGAAATGCTAAATCTCTGAAGAGTTTTAAATTATTCTATGTTGTCAGGTAGCTGGAAAAAAACCCAAAAGCTAATGAGACCTACTTTTCTGATTTGCTTTAAAAACCAACAAAACCAAACAAAGAAAACAAAAACAGAAAACCCCAAACCTCCCCAAAACCTAAATAAAACCCAAATAAAAATACCTCCCTCCCCAAAACATAGCTACTAACACTTGTAGCAATTTTTAAACAAACAAATGTCATGTAACCCCCAAGTCAGTCCCCCCCAGTTCCTTGCACAATTTTTGTTACCTTTGATAATGTTTGTTTGTTAGTTGTCATGCTTCCTTGCAGTCTCTCCCTGCATTGCTTACTGCATAATAAGGACCTTTGAAGTCTGCCTTTGATTTAGTAGCTGAAGCACCTGAAGTAGCAGAGGTTGTAACAAACTGGTAACAGCATTTATCTGACATTCGGGGATTTAATTTTAACTATTCAGGGTTTGCTTGCACTGTGCCTTCACTGTTTGCGTACAACAGATCTAAGCTTGTACTGCTAATTCAGAAAGAAGCTCCTCATGCCAACAGACTCATCAGAAAACCAGAACTGTGATCTGAGTCACACATGTATTGTGATCATGCTGTTGGGTACTTTGTCCAAAAGGAGTGTGATTCAATATGCTTTGAAGTATGGTAGATGTTTGGGGAGAAGAGAGTGGGGAATCTCTTTTTAAATGCCTCTACAAAATGGTGTAAAAATAAAAATATAAAGAAGTTGTGAATCAGGTGATACTAAAGCATCAGTAGCAGCTGCTATGGATGAGTGGAGACCTATAGCAAGTTTGTGATGCTGAACATCTGCAAGATCAGAAGCCTTTCAGAGCACAAGGACTCAGTAGCAACTGAGGCAAACAAGAAACATTACCTCTTCAGCCCACTTTGGGAACTGCCTGAGGAACCTGCTGAGTCACAGGAAAGTTAATGGGTAAAAACAAGTTCCCAAACTGTAAACGCTCCATGCTGGAGTGGTGGGGCATCTTGAGTAACAATAGTAAACATTTAAAATAAAAGTCTTTGTCCCTTAGTTTGGTAGTTGTGTGATTTCGGCCTAGCTGTAACCTTTTAGCATTTCTTCAACACGTAATGCAGCATTTTGTTAGAGGTAGCTGAGCGTGCTGTGAGTGTGCTGGTATTAGCAGAGGCCACAGAGCAGTGTTGCAGAGGTGCCTGGTCCTGGGACCCAGAGCAGTGCTGGTCTAGCAGATGCTCAGGCTGGTTGACCCTGTCCCTTGACACCTTCTTGTTTGGAAATGCTTGTGTAAGGTGGTGCTGCGCTGCCCGGTGTTGGTGTGCTCTGAGTGCTACCCCCCAAACATGGCTCTATGGAAGAAATGGGTGTAATTTGTGTCTTGGTGGTCTCAGAGCACTCTTGCCACCCCCTTTAACAGGTCAGGCTGTCAGCTCTGAAGGAAGTTCTGCACTGCAAAGGGGAGTATGAGGAACACTATACATGAGAGGGGTCACAGGCAATGTGGTTTCAGATCAGACCTCAAAGAAAAGCAAGGGACAATAAACCAGAAAGCTTCCAATAAACCATGTTAAACTTGGAGGTTGCTGTCATACAGAAAATTGTATCATATATCAGTAATTTCTAGAGATATCTGAGACTGCCAGAACAAAAGGAGACTTCTGCTCAATTTTGAGAATAAACTAGTGGGCCCTCATGCTTGTTGGTTTCAGTTTGTTGTTTTGTTGTGTTTATTTTCTCTTCATGACCCTCCTCTGGCTCGCTCATGTGTTCTGTGTGAACCGAAAAGCTGCAGTGGGACTGGGGCAGCACACAGACCAAGAAACTGCATGTTCTTAATGTTCTTCAGGCAACAGAATGTGTGTAAGCCTCCTGTCACCAACCCAGCTTTTAGATCCATCTGCAGACATAGTTTTCTCTCCTGAACTGACGTGTACTGTTTGTTGTAGCCTGTATTTGGGAATTAAATTAGGTAACATTTTCTTTTCTACAGAGACATGAAGCAAAATATGGGCGTTTTCTCATTGCCAGGGAAAAGAAGCTGCTGCTTGTAGTGGATCTTCTGATAACCACAGTTTGACAGATGCATTACTGCTGGCAATTTCTGAGGAGGGGAGAGGGACACTTCTTCAGTGGTGGCAGTAACAAGTTCAACTGTTTTGTATGCTATTAAGTAAGGATTTAATCTCTGACAGAGAAAAGCATCCTGTTAGTTTGATTTGTTTTGATTGGCAGTGAATTCCAATCTTGTAAAAAAATTTAGATTAATGGATTCTTTTATCTATACTCTACTTGTGTAAAAAAAAGTAATATTGAGGATTTTTTTTTCTAGAGATATGCTGACTTGCCCAGAAGTTAAAGGGAGTAATTTACAGCGAGGGACAACTAAGGATTTTATTCTTTACATTGCAGTACATTTGCTTCAACTTAAATATATCCTTTAAAGTATTACATCAGCTTATGTTACATTGACAGTGACGAATTCCTGAGGCAATAGAATATATAATATTTTAAGTCAACTTTTGAAACCAGGGCACAGTGAGTATAACCATAAATGTTATTATCGTTGGCAGATTTCTCACTTTACTTAAAAAAAACCCCTCTAGTTCATGCAGTATAGGGTCAGATCCCAGCCCTACATCTCCTGTAGGCACTTCATGGGCTCAGTCCTGACATGGCTAGAAAGAGTCTTACTGGAGGCCTTGCCTATTTAAATGATTGAAGACTGTAGACATTTTTTTTAACCAAGACTTGAATACAACACAAAATGTTCTAGGAGGTGATTTCCTAGTTATATTTTTAAATATCATGCTGAATGTTCTTAGAGATTAAATAAATAGATATCAGGGTAATAATCCAGTAAAAAACTACTTTATGTAAATGATTCTTAAAATGTAGGGTAAGTGGAAATTAGGGCATCTCTCAATATAATGGCTGGATGCATTTATCTGTCAAAATAAATGCTGTATTTCTAGCTGTCTTAACAACTGAATGCTTAATGAGTTGATAACAGAAGAAGGAACTATCTTTTATTACCTTATTTTTTCCCTTAATCACAGCATCATTTGTCTGGAAGAGACCTTTAAGATCATTAACCCCACATTTGGGTTTTTTAAGTCTCATTACTATGTTTTTTGCTTTCTAGTGGCTGTTGAGGAATTGATATTTTATCAATTTTTGATAATTTATACTTACACAATTTGAAGTAAAATAAGCCATGTATGTGGCATATGTCATGAGATGTGTCCTTTGGCGATATGACTAAATACTTTGGCATGGCTGTCTAAGTAGATTAGAATAGTTGAGAGTAGGATAGTTTGATGGATGGATATCTTTATGGTTCCTTTGATGAAACCTTCCATGTGTCAAATGCTGAATGCCTTTATGTGCGTATTGGAGCTGTGCAAGAGAGTGATGACAGAAAGCCAATGTGCATAGATACAGTCACCATAACGTCATTTTGAGAAGGGGGAGACATTTTGGACCATATTTTCCTTTTCTCCATGTGTACAATAGAAGAGACCAGAGAGATGGCTGCCATTCCCCTCAGTAAATGTCTCCCTACCTTAGTTTTTTTGTAGCAGTCAGATCTGAGACAAAAAGTCATTTCATTTTGCAGAGGAATCACACAAGTCGCTGTCTTCGGTTTTCCATTTCACACATTATGTCCTTGATTGATTGTCATGCTGAGTAAAACAGTGGTTGAGTTTTGCCAGACATGTTAAAATCGCCAAGTTTTGCCTAGCTTCAATTCAAGACTGTAAAGCAGATTGGGCTCAATCAAAACTTGATTCTGTCCACTTGAGAAGTTAATTTTGGTCAGAACTGATTTGTCATTTTTGCATAGTGTCACAAAAACCCTGAATACTCATAATACTTGTGTATTACTTGTACTTCTGGTTAAGTTTATGTAAGCATGCTTGTGATAGTCTCTAAAATTGTCACAATATTCTTAGTGGATTGTTAATATATGAGTTTTTCAATTTTCATGTAGTAATGTAATTAGGATGTCATGTGGATGTCTAAGTCCATGTGTGCTCCTGATAGAAGATTATTTTCACTGTTAAATATTTCTTTGATAAACATTTGATGCAGAATGAAAGGCTACTGATCC
Source organism: Ceyx cyanopectus (assembly GCA_013401355.1). Classification (NCBI taxonomy): domain Eukaryota; kingdom Metazoa; phylum Chordata; class Aves; order Coraciiformes; family Alcedinidae; genus Ceyx; species Ceyx cyanopectus. Next base: position 36,035 of record VYZU01047148.1, read on the forward strand.
TTTTGGTTCAGTGTTGGTCTTTGTAGTACAAGGGAAAAACTAAGAATTAAGAGAATTCATGGAAATTTTGTTTTCTTGCTTATAGATTCTTCCTTAGAAGATTGTTTTTTCAGGAGAAATTTACAAATGCTATGGACTTTAATGTTGCTATTCACTAGCTCCCCTACAGTCTTGCTACTTGCCAAATCACTGTACAAACCTAAAAAATGGTTTGTTCCCTTGTCTGAAAGCTCTTATATGTGTACCATATAGGTTGTTGAGGCCCACAATGCTGTACCACAAAGTAAAAAGTGAAATTCCCATTCCTTTCTTTACGATTTTTTAAAAAATATTGATTAGCCATATAACTGAAATTTTAAAAATGTAGAAAGTATTATTTCATGCACATATGACACAAATGGAAATAACACAAAATGTTTTCTTTTATATAGTATGCCTTATCTGTTTGGTGGTACAGTTACAAAATATTTTTTGTTTCCATGTCTAACTTTTACTGGCATTTTAAAGATTAAAAAAAAAAAGGAAAAAAAAAAAGAAAAGATACAGAAAAGAAAATGTGGAATGAAATAATAGGATGTAAAAAACAGCACAAACATCAAATAGTGTTGGAAAAAAGAACAGTTAAGAATTCATGGGCTTGTGTATAAAATTAGATTCTGGGTCAGTGCAAGTCAACAGAGTTTAGTCTCAATAAAATCATAGATGCAACCAAAATGACAAGACTTGGAGTAAATGGTTTGTAACCCTTGTCATTGAATCTTGTTGCCACAGTGTAAAGGCCAGTGTTGTGTAACAATAAACAGAGGACAAAACCTATCCTTCTAGTGTAGAACAACTCCAAAAAGTACTGCCTGTAAAATAATGAGGGCAGTTAATTTCTATAAGAGAAAGTCATTCTGCTGATCTCCACCTTCACTTTACCAACAGAATTTGTCTTCATGCAGTAATGTCTGTAAGCTAAAATGAATGGAGTAATATGCAGAAAGTGATATCCTTTTGCAGAAGACTTTGAATGACTTCCAGATGCCACTGCCAATACAAGTCACAATCAAAATGACCCTACAGTTAATGGTAGTAAATTTTCACAGAAAGGTGCCCTGAAGCGATTTCAGCCAATAAATCTGATGTTTTGATCTTTCTACATCAAGTGCTCTGCTTTGGGCACATGCATTCATCTCTAAGGAGCTACAGTCCTTTACTGAATATATTCAAAGAATTTAAGAAGTAGGAAAAGCAGAGTGGTGCAATATGGATGATGAGCCAACCTAGCAATGGCTTGGAAAGCTTGAGGAAAATGCAGGAGAGACCTTCTGTATAGGATCTGGATCTTGAGCTTGTGGGGTTAACTTCATCTGTACTGGATCCAGGTGCAACAAAACATGTACTTTTATGCTAAGAAGGATTTATTTTTTTCTGTATAGGCTTCAGCAGAAAGACACATGAATGCCAAATTCAGAACGAATATGATTTATTGCTGTAGGGTAGCTCTGTGCTGCAGCACTTGTACATAAGATGGATGAGGCAGAGTGTGCACCTTCACTAACAGCTTCTTTGCTTGTCCTATCCAAGAAAAGGCTTTCAGGAGCACAGAACCACAGTCTCTGTTGAGGGAAGAGCCATAGGAAGTAGGAGGAAGGTCACTTGGGCAAAGCCTTCCCTCCATGTTGACACAGATTTTTAAGAACTGGCTTGGGTTTAGCCACACTTTGTAAGAGGGTACTGGGAATCTCAGACTCCATTGTGAAAGACCAGTGGACTGTATGCTGGGGCTTCCAGCATTGCTGGTTTGTTCAGTGTCATTTCATTAAGGATCATTGCACCTGCTATGCTAATTGTAATGTAGATTATTAATAATGAAAGAGTTTTCAAAATCTAATTTATTCCTCATGTTTCTGTCTGTCCAAACAATGGCTATAGATTAATCAGGTTGTGAATCAATCTGTGAGCTATTTATTTTCTTCACTTATTAACTGTTTTAAAAAAATCTTCTTTTCTGTTTAGATGTTCTTTCATTTTCTTTTGATCTGTATGTGGTTAAAAATAAGAAAACTGAGTTGCTTGTAGGAATATTCCAGTTGACTTTACCTTCAGGGTCTTGCTTCTTTTTATTTACAAATGTGGTAAGAGTAGTGCAGATGTAGAAGACATGTAGTTTCCCCTCAAGAAACAGTAGGAGCAAAACCACGTAAACAGTTGAGTTTATGAGACATGAAGTACAAGAAAAATCAAGTTGGTGATTGGTACATAGCTTGCCACTTCCACATGAATTTGATTGCTGGATTAAAGATTAAGATGTATAGTTTTGTGTAGTACTTGTGAACAGGGATTTTTAGGAGTGCTGGTGATTACCTGAATGGTTCTCCAGCATGCTGCAGTGTCTGCACTCGAGACCTGGCAGGGCAGTGTTTTTCATTTAAAACGAGTTTAAAATCCCACTCAGAAAGGATTGTTTTATATCTGCTACCGTTACTAGTAACAGCTAAGGATAATTCAGTAAAGGAAGATGCTTCTCTCTCTCTCTCTCTATATATATATATATATACACTATATACAGATCCCCAGCCCTGGTTTTGTTTACTTTCCACATTTGACAGCAGTTTGTGTCTTCTCAGTTGCAATGTTTTCCCTCTATTGTCAGTCAGCCTGTTTCCCAGTTGTTTATATGGGTATTTCACACGGCATCAAGAGAAGAAATGTTTAGAACTGGGGAAATGCAATGTCTGTTCCACAAAAGAAAAAAAAAAACCAAAAGCCTCACCCACGAGTCGGGGAGAAGCGAAGTTTGGGGCAAGTGTGGTTAATGTTGCTGCATTTAATTTATTTCTTTAAAAGAAACAAAACAAGCCGCAATTTGACAGTGTCAGTTCTGTAAGCCTATGAAAAATAACTTTGAAAATTACTTTATGTGTTAACACTCTCTGACTGCTATATAATGGCTAATGACTAAATACCATTTCAATCTCTTTTAGGATCAGAGTCACACGCAGGTTTCCCAGTATCGCCAGGATCACTCTCTGATTATGAGATCTATTGTCCATATGACTGATGCTGCTCATTCGGGAATTATGCCTCCTCAACTAACCACCATTAACCAGTCTCAGCTAAGTGCACAGCTGGGGCTAAATTTAGGAGGCACTAATTTGCCACACACTTCTCCCTCCCCTCCTGCAAGTAAATCAGCCACTCCTTCCCCATCCAGCTCTATAAATGAAGAAGATGCAGATGAATCAAACAGAGTAAGTTATTCCACGCACTGTAGTAAGGTTTACATGTCTGTATGCTGTATTTTCATGGATGTGGCAGTATCATCTAAGCTGAAAAGTGATCGTATAAAACACAAATGCTACAGTGTAGTGCAATATGATTAATTTGCTGGTTAGTTTCTTTACAAATTTTCCATAATACCTCCATAGTAATAAATGTAAGAATACACGTGTATATATATTTGCTCTAATACATTCATAATTTATTTCAAATTTTATAGATTTGGTGAATCTCTTTACTCATCAACTTTGGACAGTTTTGTCACTTCACAGTGTTCTCTGGAATCATATTAAGCATAGATGCATTTAGATGGAAATAAAACAAGCTTTCTTCTAACAAAAAATTTACTGAATTTACATTTTGCTTTAAATAAATCTGTTATAAGAGGAAAATTTTATCAACAAAATAAAGCATAAATGTTATCGCAGCAGCACATTTAATGGGTTTAATTTAGACTGTTCCATGAAAGGCTTTCTAATTAAGTTAATGGAAACTGTGCATATGGAAAGATCATGGTACAGGATCTTCAAAATATCAAAGTAAAATGACTATCATCACAGAGGTATATTTAGAGCCACTTAATCCCCTTGCAATAATCAATACCTAGTTCAACAAAAGAGGGTGTAGGAGATGATGAGGCATGCACAGGGATCAGAGTTACCTGTAATCCTGGGTGTGCTGCTCTGGGGGTTCCCCAGCCCAGAGGCAAGAGGGTGCCAGTGGTTCAGGGCCAGTGCCTCTGGTGCTGCTGCACAGGCACCTGACACTGCACGTGAAGGTGGGCAGTGGGACCAGTGGGTGTTTGCTGCCTGAAAGGTGGGCTTTCTAACCCCTGACCCATGTCTAAGTTGACAATGCAAGTCTGGAAATCAGGAAATGCCTCCAAGCTCTTCTCTTTTGAGTCTACTGCTGAAATTACATCTTAATGAATAAACATAGATTGCCCATTCAAAATACACTGTAGAAATGCACTATAGATAAAGGCTGGCACAACTGGACTCTCCAAAATGTTGCCTACATAGTAGCTTTATCCCTGTGTTATTAAGGCAGACTGTATTTATTATTTTTTTTAAATCTGCTTTATTACATATTTCTTTTTTTTTTTTTTTTTTTTTTTTTTTTTTTTGACTGTTCTTGTTACTACTGTGTCTTAGGCTACTGGAGAAAAAAGAGCTGCCCCGGACTCTGGCAAGAAGCCCAAGACTCCAAAGAAGAAGAAAAAGAAAGATCCCAATGAGCCACAAAAGCCAGTGTCAGCATATGCCCTTTTCTTCAGGGATACACAAGCTGCAATTAAAGGGCAGAACCCGAATGCTACATTTGGAGAGGTTTCAAAAATAGTGGCATCTATGTGGGACAGTTTAGGAGAAGAACAAAAACAGGTAAAAAGTTGATGTAATATTGTTTCACAACTAATATAGTAATCGTTGTAAAAAAATGCTCCTACTTGCTGATGTAGACTTATTAGTCTGTAGAGCTACATTGGTTTTTTTTGACCTTGCTGAAGACCTGGCATCTAAGAAGTGTTTTGTTACAAGGGCCAGTAAGATAGTATTAAGTGGATGTATTTATCTGGAAATTTGAAAGGGTGGCTTGTAAAAAAGCTCAGTTGATGTTGTCCTAGAGTCCTGTTAAGACAATCTTTTGATGATTCCTATTTCAAAGTTCTTGTTTCCTATTAATCAGAAGTTAGAAAGGGGAAGGTACAGCACATGTACCATTTGCCTTTGATCTGCCTCACGAATGTGTTACAAACTGTGCTATTTCCAACCTTTGAAGCCAATCCTCTGTGCCTCATTACAATGTCGTTTGTGAAGTGTTATCTCTAAGTCAAACTTGCTGTAGAAGATTTTGTTCTTCCTTGAGGTTTTTTCTTCTTTCTGTACACATGTAACTGACACATGGATTGAAGAAAAACAAAACAAAACCCAAACCCTTTGGGATTGTTTGCTGTTTATGCTCCATGCAGCTCCCAGTAGCAGTTAATGGAAGCTGCAGTGGAAGGGTGGATTCCCAGGACACTTTCTCACAAGATATGAATGGTAATTGTTTGTGGAATATATTTGGAAACTTTTAGTCTGATCTAACAAGATGGTGACTGTGACTTAAAGGTGAACTTTAAATATACTGATTATTAAAAGCACAGATTCATTCCTCTTTGCCTGTTCTTTTTTTAACTCAATAGATTGTCTCATACCAGCTTTGGGGAAAGTGAATTGCACAAGCTCTATGAACCACCTTTATTTTTTTTTTATATACATAGTTCAAATATATGCTAAAAAAAATGATCTGTAGGTGTTTTTTGCTATTTTATACTACTGCAGGTACTTTTTACATTTGAAATACTCAGTGTTCTAATATCTGTTACTTAGAGTCATTAAAATATAATTTCCTGAAATGTTCATAGGTAGTCTTGTCATACGACTGCTCTAGAAGGATTTTTATTCACAATAAATCAACACAAATTGTCATCAAAGTCCAGCAAGTAGACCTGGAAGTCTGTAACCACCTGCAGAACAACATTTAGATCTTTCAGGGAAGAAAAACTACATCTAACAGTTTTTTTGGTCTATGATTTTTTGTTTCTTTGCAAGTGATTTTTAGACCATTCTGTCAAAAAGTCTTAGTCATTGAAGGTGGTGAACTTGTGGTTTCTTTTAATAGGTATATAAAA
>VYZU01047148.1:42088-87155 GCA_013401355.1 Ceyx cyanopectus
GGGGGTGTGTTATGCAAAATAAAAGTACAATTCTAGGTTTTCTGTAGCACAGCTCTGGAAGATGCTATGCTGTTGCTCAAGCCCTGCTTTGTCTCTGCAAAAAGAGATGTCATTTCTCTAATGGCACAGTAACGATTCCCAAATTATAACTTTGGAAATGTACATCTTCCTTTATCTATTGAGGAAAATAATGCACTTCATCACAAAAGTAAAATTCTGGCATGAAAAATGTGCTGACTTCTTGACATCGACATTTTCAAGATATTTGCAGAGTTTTGTTTTTCCTCAGAGTGCTGCTCCTTGAAAGACAGACTTGCTTTGCACAGAGCTGGAGAGTAGTTATTGTGTGACAAAGCTTAAGTATTTCTTGCAGGTGAGGGGAAAAAAATGCATGGTGGCTCTGAGTTTGGACAGTACTTACAAATGGACTAGCTGGCAGTGAGCCACATGGAGTATTTTAGTGGTTCACAAGTTGAGATAAAACTTGTGAAGAAAACAAAGCTCTGCTGTCATTATTGGAGAATTTACCTTTCTAACCACAGTACTACATGGTTCTAGATCTCCTGCATCTGAATATCATGAGTGGAAATATGCTTGTGGTTGTCTAAAATATGGGAAAAAGTTAATCAAGATGGTTATAATAATATTTCTTAAAGATTTATTACAAAAATATCTTCAGTCACAAGACAGCAACAGAAGAACATGATGATATCTAATTCCTGAGATTATTTATTTTAATGTAGAACAGCAGAGCATTAGTAAATCCCAGAGGAAGTTGCTGTGTACTGTAATTAATGATTAAAAATAGAACAGCAAAAATTATATGTTCTTGAAAGCTGGAAGTTTTCTTCTTCTTGTGTTGAGAAGCTGCATTTTTCTGTTGTCTCTTGGACTAAAATAATCTCAAAGCTTCTGGTATCACAATGCTAGGTTCAGTGGCAACTAGAGTTCTAAATACCTTTGAGGGAATTTGTTAGTCCTAAATTCCCCTGTCAAAAACATCAGAAATCACATTTTCTCCCCATATCCATGGGACCTGGGCTGCTGAGTAATTTGTGGGAAGATGGAGTGGAAATTTCACTCTACATCCAAAATTCATCTAATCTCCTCTAGTTTAAAAAACTCTAATGAGTTTTTTAAACATTTGCCTTAGAATGTATCATGTTTATGCTGCAGAACTGTCTATTCCATCCCAACACTCATCAACCATCTTGGATAAAATAGCATCAGCATAGGGATGGATTAGACACTTCTGCAGTACAATTAGACAGCTCATTTATTATTATTATTAGCTTTTCCCCAGGTGAGTCTCACCAGAAACCTCCAGGCCACTGGCAGTAGGCAGGATTCCCTTAGCAGGCACCTGATGCTGCTGCTGTACCCCAAACCCTTTGGGATTGTTTGCTGTTTATGCTCCATGCAGCTCCCAGTAGCAGTTAATGGAAGCTGCAGTGGAAGGGTGGATTCCCAGGACACTTTCTCACAAGATATGAATGGTAATTGTTTGTGGAATATATTTGGAAACTTTTAGTCTGATCTAACAAGATGGTGACTGTGACTTAAAGGTGAACTTTAAATATACTGATTATTAAAAGCACAGATTCATTCCTCTTTGCCTGTTCTTTTTTTAACTCAATAGATTGTCTCATACCAGCTTTGGGGAAAGTGAATTGCACAAGCTCTATGAACCACCTTTATTTTTTTTTTATATACATAGTTCAAATATATGCTAAAAAAAATGATCTGTAGGTGTTTTTTGCTATTTTATACTACTGCAGGTACTTTTTACATTTGAAATACTCAGTGTTCTAATATCTGTTACTTAGAGTCATTAAAATATAATTTCCTGAAATGTTCATAGGTAGTCTTGTCATACGACTGCTCTAGAAGGATTTTTATTCACAATAAATCAACACAAATTGTCATCAAAGTCCAGCAAGTAGACCTGGAAGTCTGTAACCACCTGCAGAACAACATTTAGATCTTTCAGGGAAGAAAAACTACATCTAACAGTTTTTTTGGTCTATGATTTTTTGTTTCTTTGCAAGTGATTTTTAGACCATTCTGTCAAAAAGTCTTAGTCATTGAAGGTGGTGAACTTGTGGTTTCTTTTAATAGGTATATAAAAGAAAAACTGAAGCTGCCAAAAAAGAATACCTAAAGGCACTTGCTGCCTACAGAGCAAGCCTGGTTTCTAAGGTAAGCTTCATAATACCTTCAGTGTAATGCAAGTTAGCTTTTGGCTGTGGCATTTATATATTGTGTGTTTGGGGGGGGGGGGGGGGGGGGGGGGTTTTTGAAAAAANATGCACTTCATCACAAAAGTAAAATTCTGGCATGAAAAATGTGCTGACTTCTTGACATCGACATTTTCAAGATATTTGCAGAGTTTTGTTTTTCCTCAGAGTGCTGCTCCTTGAAAGACAGACTTGCTTTGCACAGAGCTGGAGAGTAGTTATTGTGTGACAAAGCTTAAGTATTTCTTGCAGGTGAGGGGAAAAAAATGCATGGTGGCTCTGAGTTTGGACAGTACTTACAAATGGACTAGCTGGCAGTGAGCCACATGGAGTATTTTAGTGGTTCACAAGTTGAGATAAAACTTGTGAAGAAAACAAAGCTCTGCTGTCATTATTGGAGAATTTACCTTTCTAACCACAGTACTACATGGTTCTAGATCTCCTGCATCTGAATATCATGAGTGGAAATATGCTTGTGGTTGTCTAAAATATGGGAAAAAGTTAATCAAGATGGTTATAATAATATTTCTTAAAGATTTATTACAAAAATATCTTCAGTCACAAGACAGCAACAGAAGAACATGATGATATCTAATTCCTGAGATTATTTATTTTAATGTAGAACAGCAGAGCATTAGTAAATCCCAGAGGAAGTTGCTGTGTACTGTAATTAATGATTAAAAATAGAACAGCAAAAATTATATGTTCTTGAAAGCTGGAAGTTTTCTTCTTCTTGTGTTGAGAAGCTGCATTTTTCTGTTGTCTCTTGGACTAAAATAATCTCAAAGCTTCTGGTATCACAATGCTAGGTTCAGTGGCAACTAGAGTTCTAAATACCTTTGAGGGAATTTGTTAGTCCTAAATTCCCCTGTCAAAAACATCAGAAATCACATTTTCTCCCCATATCCATGGGACCTGGGCTGCTGAGTAATTTGTGGGAAGATGGAGTGGAAATTTCACTCTACATCCAAAATTCATCTAATCTCCTCTAGTTTAAAAAACTCTAATGAGTTTTTTAAACATTTGCCTTAGAATGTATCATGTTTATGCTGCAGAACTGTCTATTCCATCCCAACACTCATCAACCATCTTGGATAAAATAGCATCAGCATAGGGATGGATTAGACACTTCTGCAGTACAATTAGACAGCTCATTTATTATTATTATTAGCTTTTCCCCAGGTGAGTCTCACCAGAAACCTCCAGGCCACTGGCAGTAGGCAGGATTCCCTTAGCAGGCACCTGATGCTGCTGCTGTACCCCATCCAGGGTATTCAGCTGGGTACTTGGCACAGTTCCCTCAGACTTTTTACCTGTTGCAGATACCAAGGTCTTGATGCCTTAGCTGCAAAGAATTCCAAGCAAATTTAGAAGTTGCTTGAGAAGACTCATTATATGCTACTCTTACACTGATAACTGGCAGGGGGGGATATGATTCTGATCACATTTGTCTCCCAAAGAACTGTTTGTTTTTGGTTTTTTTTAAAATATAAATATAGAAAGTGTTGGGCCCTTTTTAGCTCTTTCAGCCACAAAATGTACATGACATCTGTGACTTTCTTGTGTTGAACAAGTACACGGGCTAGTTTTTTGTGCAAGAGGGGACTGGAGGTACTGTGTACAGAGATGGCTGAAGAGGTCGATGGGTGATCTTTGTCAAACTGTTCATTGATCTTTTCTGATAGAAAACAAAAGATGAAAAAGTCTCCCTGAGTAGTTTTGACTTCTATTTCCATGTGNAAGTCTTAGTCATTGAAGGTGGTGAACTTGTGGTTTCTTTTAATAGGTATATAAAAGAAAAACTGAAGCTGCCAAAAAAGAATACCTAAAGGCACTTGCTGCCTACAGAGCAAGCCTGGTTTCTAAGGTAAGCTTCATAATACCTTCAGTGTAATGCAAGTTAGCTTTTGGCTGTGGCATTTATATATTGTGTGTTTGGGGGGGGGGGGGGGGGGGGGGGGTTTTTGAAAAAANAAGCCCTGCTTTGTCTCTGCAAAAAGAGATGTCATTTCTCTAATGGCACAGTAACGATTCCCAAATTATAACTTTGGAAATGTACATCTTCCTTTATCTATTGAGGAAAATAATGCACTTCATCACAAAAGTAAAATTCTGGCATGAAAAATGTGCTGACTTCTTGACATCGACATTTTCAAGATATTTGCAGAGTTTTGTTTTTCCTCAGAGTGCTGCTCCTTGAAAGACAGACTTGCTTTGCACAGAGCTGGAGAGTAGTTATTGTGTGACAAAGCTTAAGTATTTCTTGCAGGTGAGGGGAAAAAAATGCATGGTGGCTCTGAGTTTGGACAGTACTTACAAATGGACTAGCTGGCAGTGAGCCACATGGAGTATTTTAGTGGTTCACAAGTTGAGATAAAACTTGTGAAGAAAACAAAGCTCTGCTGTCATTATTGGAGAATTTACCTTTCTAACCACAGTACTACATGGTTCTAGATCTCCTGCATCTGAATATCATGAGTGGAAATATGCTTGTGGTTGTCTAAAATATGGGAAAAAGTTAATCAAGATGGTTATAATAATATTTCTTAAAGATTTATTACAAAAATATCTTCAGTCACAAGACAGCAACAGAAGAACATGATGATATCTAATTCCTGAGATTATTTATTTTAATGTAGAACAGCAGAGCATTAGTAAATCCCAGAGGAAGTTGCTGTGTACTGTAATTAATGATTAAAAATAGAACAGCAAAAATTATATGTTCTTGAAAGCTGGAAGTTTTCTTCTTCTTGTGTTGAGAAGCTGCATTTTTCTGTTGTCTCTTGGACTAAAATAATCTCAAAGCTTCTGGTATCACAATGCTAGGTTCAGTGGCAACTAGAGTTCTAAATACCTTTGAGGGAATTTGTTAGTCCTAAATTCCCCTGTCAAAAACATCAGAAATCACATTTTCTCCCCATATCCATGGGACCTGGGCTGCTGAGTAATTTGTGGGAAGATGGAGTGGAAATTTCACTCTACATCCAAAATTCATCTAATCTCCTCTAGTTTAAAAAACTCTAATGAGTTTTTTAAACATTTGCCTTAGAATGTATCATGTTTATGCTGCAGAACTGTCTATTCCATCCCAACACTCATCAACCATCTTGGATAAAATAGCATCAGCATAGGGATGGATTAGACACTTCTGCAGTACAATTAGACAGCTCATTTATTATTATTATTAGCTTTTCCCCAGGTGAGTCTCACCAGAAACCTCCAGGCCACTGGCAGTAGGCAGGATTCCCTTAGCAGGCACCTGATGCTGCTGCTGTACCCCATCCAGGGTATTCAGCTGGGTACTTGGCACAGTTCCCTCAGACTTTTTACCTGTTGCAGATACCAAGGTCTTGATGCCTTAGCTGCAAAGAATTCCAAGCAAATTTAGAAGTTGCTTGAGAAGACTCATTATATGCTACTCTTACACTGATAACTGGCAGGGGGGGATATGATTCTGATCACATTTGTCTCCCAAAGAACTGTTTGTTTTTGGTTTTTTTTAAAATATAAATATAGAAAGTGTTGGGCCCTTTTTAGCTCTTTCAGCCACAAAATGTACATGACATCTGTGACTTTCTTGTGTTGAACAAGTACACGGGCTAGTTTTTTGTGCAAGAGGGGACTGGAGGTACTGTGTACAGAGATGGCTGAAGAGGTCGATGGGTGATCTTTGTCAAACTGTTCATTGATCTTTTCTGATAGAAAACAAAAGATGAAAAAGTCTCCCTGAGTAGTTTTGACTTCTATTTCCATGTGAGCAGTAACAATGCTTTTTTTTCCTGTTAAAAATACAATGACTTTCTTTTCCAAACACAGGCTGCTGCAGAATCTGCCGAGGCCCAGACAATTCGTTCTGTTCAGCAAACACTGGCATCCACAAATTTGTCTTCCTCCCTTATTCTGAATACTTCTCTTTCTCAACATGCAACAGTATCAGCATCTCCTCAAACTCTTCAACAATCCCTTCCCAGAGCAATTGCTCCAAAACCTTTAAACATGAGGCTGCCGANAAAGTACAATTCTAGGTTTTCTGTAGCACAGCTCTGGAAGATGCTATGCTGTTGCTCAAGCCCTGCTTTGTCTCTGCAAAAAGAGATGTCATTTCTCTAATGGCACAGTAACGATTCCCAAATTATAACTTTAGAAATGTACATCTTCCTTTATCTATTGAGGAAAATAATGCACTTCATCACAAAAGTAAAATTCTGGCATGAAAAATGTGCTGACTTCTTGACATCGACATTTTCAAGATATTTGCAGAGTTTTGTTTTTCCTCAGAGTGCTGCTCCTTGAAAGACAGACTTGCTTTGCACAGAGCTGGAGAGTAGTTATTGTGTGACAAAGCTTAAGTATTTCTTGCAGGTGAGGGGAAAAAAATGCATGGTGGCTCTGAGTTTGGACAGTACTTACAAATGGACTAGCTGGCAGTGAGCCACATGGAGTATTTTAGTGGTTCACAAGTTGAGATAAAACTTGTGAAGAAAACAAAGCTCTGCTGTCATTATTGGAGAATTTACCTTTCTAACCACAGTACTACATGGTTCTAGATCTCCTGCATCTGAATATCATGAGTGGAAATATGCTTGTGGTTGTCTAAAATATGGGAAAAAGTTAATCAAGATGGTTATAATAATATTTCTTAAAGATTTATTACAAAAATATCTTCAGTCACAAGACAGCAACAGAAGAACATGATGATATCTAATTCCTGAGATTATTTATTTTAATGTAGAACAGCAGAGCATTAGTAAATCCCAGAGGAAGTTGCTGTGTACTGTAATTAATGATTAAAAATAGAACAGCAAAAATTATATGTTCTTGAAAGCTGGAAGTTTTCTTCTTCTTGTGTTGAGAAGCTGCATTTTTCTGTTGTCTCTTGGACTAAAATAATCTCAAAGCTTCTGGTATCACAATGCTAGGTTCAGTGGCAACTAGAGTTCTAAATACCTTTGAGGGAATTTGTTAGTCCTAAATTCCCCTGTCAAAAACATCAGAAATCACATTTTCTCCCCATATCCATGGGACCTGGGCTGCTGAGTAATTTGTGGGAAGATGGAGTGGAAATTTCACTCTACATCCAAAATTCATCTAATCTCCTCTAGTTTAAAAAACTCTAATGAGTTTTTTAAACATTTGCCTTAGAATGTATCATGTTTATGCTGCAGAACTGTCTATTCCATCCCAACACTCATCAACCATCTTGGATAAAATAGCATCAGCATAGGGATGGATTAGACACTTCTGCAGTACAATTAGACAGCTCATTTATTATTATTATTAGCTTTTCCCCAGGTGAGTCTCACCAGAAACCTCCAGGCCACTGGCAGTAGGCAGGATTCCCTTAGCAGGCACCTGATGCTGCTGCTGTACCCCATCCAGGGTATTCAGCTGGGTACTTGGCACAGTTCCCTCAGACTTTTTACCTGTTGCAGATACCAAGGTCTTGATGCCTTAGCTGCAAAGAATTCCAAGCAAATTTAGAAGTTGCTTGAGAAGACTCATTATATGCTACTCTTACACTGATAACTGGCAGGGGGGGATATGATTCTGATCACATTTGTCTCCCAAAGAACTGTTTGTTTTTGGTTTTTTTTAAAATATAAATATAGAAAGTGTTGGGCCCTTTTTAGCTCTTTCAGCCACAAAATGTACATGACATCTGTGACTTTCTTGTGTTGAACAAGTACACGGGCTAGTTTTTTGTGCAAGAGGGGACTGGAGGTACTGTGTACAGAGATGGCTGAAGAGGTCGATGGGTGATCTTTGTCAAACTGTTCATTGATCTTTTCTGATAGAAAACAAAAGATGAAAAAGTCTCCCTGAGTAGTTTTGACTTCTATTTCCATGTGAGCAGTAACAATGCTTTTTTTTCCTGTTAAAAATACAATGACTTTCTTTTCCAAACACAGGCTGCTGCAGAATCTGCCGAGGCCCAGACAATTCGTTCTGTTCAGCAAACACTGGCATCCACAAATTTGTCTTCCTCCCTTATTCTGAATACTTCTCTTTCTCAACATGCAACAGTATCAGCATCTCCTCAAACTCTTCAACAATCCCTTCCCAGAGCAATTGCTCCAAAACCTTTAAACATGAGGCTGCCGATGAATCAGATCGCAGCTTCTGTGACGGTTGCGCCAAACATGCCAACAAACATTGCAGCTCCCTTGATAAGCTCTATGGGAACAAATATGGTGGCAACACCATCTTCATCTCAAGTAAGTCCCTCAATGCAAAGCCAGCAGCACCAGATACAGCAGCTCCAGCAGCAACAGATGCAGCAGATGCAACAGCAGCAGCTACATCAGCATCAGATGCATCAGCAAATACAGCAACAAATGCAACAACAGCATTTTCAGCATCACATGCAACAACATTTGCAGCAGCAGCAACAGCATCTTCAGCAGCAAATTAGTCAACAGCAAATGCAGCAGCAACTGCAGCACATACAGCTTCAGCAAATGCAGCAACAGCAAATGCAGCATATGCAACACCAGTCGCAGCCTTCTCCTCAGCAGCATTCTCCAGTAACCTCTCAGATCACTTCTCCCATCCCTGCCATTGGGAGCCCTCAGCCAGCACCTCAGCAGCACCAGTCACAAATACAATCTCAGACACAGACTCAAGTATTATCGCAGGTCAGTATTTTCTGAAGATGATTATCTTGCAGCCTGGCTTTGTGTTGATGGAGGGGGTAGGGGTACACCATGTTTGGCTGGAAACTGTAAATTGTTGACAGTAGTTATGCAGGGATGCATAACAGATCAAATGATCCTCTAAAGTGTCTATTAGATAGGCAATAAAGAACTACAATGTAGCTGTGTATCATCTTTTAGCTGACTATAAATCATTTTGTTTAAAAAAAAATAATTAAAAATCTGTGCTCTTTTTCATGTGATGCCTTTTTAATTTATTTAAGCTTTACCTACAACATGTGAATCAAATGGCCTGATATATACCTGGACCTTATGACTGCAAAATGGCCTTTCAGAGTTATATGATATAACCCTTTTTCTCTAAAAGTGAATAATGCACTTCAAGGCAGTATGAACTCATGAAGCCCTTAAAGCACAGTTGTAACTACCTGTAAAATGATGATTGGATTTCATACAATCATATTTGTATGACATGAGTTAGTTGATGGCATTTTTTGTCATGAAAAAATAGAGTAAATTACAGATTTTTGCCAAAGCTCTTAATTTTTTTCTCTCCTAAATGTCTTCAGAAAAACAAATGCAAGTAATTGAATTTAATTGTTTGACCCAGCCTTTAGCTTCATTCCTCCAAATAAACCTACCATAGTTTGTAAGAAAATATATATTGACATTTACCCTCTTACGTTAATTCCAATTACAGAACAAATGTGAATATTATATTCTGTGTTGAAGTGATGAGTTTCAGATTTAATACACTGTATTTTTAAAAGGGAAATGCACTTAAATAAAGCTGTTATTACAGAAAGCTAAGATGAAAAATGCAAGAGTTTTTAATACGCTGTAAAACCAGTAGAATATTTAAATGAAACTCCACAACTGAATAATCAATGTAAATATTTTCTTTAAAAGTTGTAAGTTTTCATATCATGTGTTGTAAAGTTTTCATAAATGAGGCTTTAATGTAAACACTGGTAACATGAGTTATTAATTGCTACATTGCTTATTGTGTTTTTATGCTGTTTTATACTTTTTTATGAGTTACGATAGCAGCAATTAAGTTGTTTGTATTTTGCTTATCTAAAATAAATGCTTTTATCTTGCTATAGAATAAACACATTTCAGTAAACCTGATTAGCCATAAGTCTTTGACAGAAAAAAACAGAAATATTTCTTTATGCAACACTTTCTTGGAAAATCAATGTATCCTTTTTTTAATCAAACTTAGTGGGTAAACAGGTACTGATGGGACAGGAGAGTGTGATCAGCCCTCGTGTCTGTCAGGATGCAATAGCTGAAGAGTTGCACAGAACTCCTCTGAGGTTTCTATGACTTCAGAGAGAGAAAGCAGGTGGTAGAGTTACAAGGNATGAATCAGATAGCAGCTTCTGTGACGGTTGCGCCAAACATGCCAACAAACATTGCAGCTCCCTTGATAAGCTCTATGGGAACAAATATGGTGGCAACACCATCTTCATCTCAAGTAAGTCCCTCAATGCAAAGCCAGCAGCACCAGATACAGCAGCTCCAGCAGCAACAGATGCAGCAGATGCAACAGCAGCAGCTACATCAGCATCAGATGCATCAGCAAATACAGCAACAAATGCAACAACAGCATTTTCAGCATCACATGCAACAACATTTGCAGCAGCAGCAACAGCATCTTCAGCAGCAAATTAGTCAACAGCAAATGCAGCAGCAACTGCAGCACATACAGCTTCAGCAAATGCAGCAACAGCAAATGCAGCATATGCAACACCAGTCGCAGCCTTCTCCTCAGCAGCATTCTCCAGTAACCTCTCAGATCACTTCTCCCATCCCTGCCATTGGGAGCCCTCAGCCAGCACCTCAGCAGCACCAGTCACAAATACAATCTCAGACACAGACTCAAGTATTATCGCAGGTCAGTATTTTCTGAAGATGATTATCTTGCAGCCTGGCTTTGTGTTGATGGAGGGGGTAGGGGTACACCATGTTTGGCTGGAAACTGTAAATTGTTGACAGTAGTTATGCAGGGATGCATAACAGATCAAATGATCCTCTAAAGTGTCTATTAGATAGGCAATAAAGAACTACAATGTAGCTGTGTATCATCTTTTAGCTGACTATAAATCATTTTGTTTAAAAAAAAATAATTAAAAATCTGTGCTCTTTTTCATGTGATGCCTTTTTAATTTATTTAAGCTTTACCTACAACATGTGAATCAAATGGCCTGATATATACCTGGACCTTATGACTGCAAAATGGCCTTTCAGAGTTATATGATATAACCCTTTTTCTCTAAAAGTGAATAATGCACTTCAAGGCAGTATGAACTCATGAAGCCCTTAAAGCACAGTTGTAACTACCTGTAAAATGATGATTGGATTTCATACAATCATATTTGTATGACATGAGTTAGTTGATGGCATTTTTTGTCATGAAAAAATAGAGTAAATTACAGATTTTTGCCAAAGCTCTTAATTTTTTTCTCTCCTAAATGTCTTCAGAAAAACAAATGCAAGTAATTGAATTTAATTGTTTGACCCAGCCTTTAGCTTCATTCCTCCAAATAAACCTACCATAGTTTGTAAGAAAATATATATTGACATTTACCCTCTTACGTTAATTCCAATTACAGAACAAATGTGAATATTATATTCTGTGTTGAAGTGATGAGTTTCAGATTTAATACACTGTATTTTTAAAAGGGAAATGCACTTAAATAAAGCTGTTATTACAGAAAGCTAAGATGAAAAATGCAAGAGTTTTTAATACGCTGTAAAACCAGTAGAATATTTAAATGAAACTCCACAACTGAATAATCAATGTAAATATTTTCTTTAAAAGTTGTAAGTTTTCATATCATGTGTTGTAAAGTTTTCATAAATGAGGCTTTAATGTAAACACTGGTAACATGAGTTATTAATTGCTACATTGCTTATTGTGTTTTTATGCTGTTTTATACTTTTTTATGAGTTACGATAGCAGCAATTAAGTTGTTTGTATTTTGCTTATCTAAAATAAATGCTTTTATCTTGCTATAGAATAAACACATTTCAGTAAATCTGATTAGCCATAAGTCTTTGACAGAAAAAAACAGAAATATTTCTTTATGCAACACTTTCTTGGAAAATCAATGTATCCTTTTTTTAATCAAACTTAGTGGGTAAACAGGTACTGATGGGACAGGAGANTCCTGGCCTGTCACGATTTTCTTCCAAGAGGGAGCTCTGGTACCAAAGGTACCTGACCTTGTGTGGGGATCTGTGCCCAGACCACACATGGGAAGCTTCCCATGACAGGAGAGTGTGATCAGCCCTCGTGTCTGTCAGGATGCAATAGCTGAAGAGTTGCACAGAACTCCTCTGAGGTTTCTATGACTTCAGAGAGAGAAAGCAGGTGGTAGAGTTACAAGGCATTCGTGGTACCCCTTGTCACATCTGTCTGTGGGAGTAGGGTAGTGAACCTGTCTCCCAGTTGTGCTCTTCACATATGGCAATAAGCAAAATGAGGGTTCCTGTGTATCTTTTGAGTTTCAGATGGAACCACAGCTACTGTCAGGGGCTTCTTATCTGTTAAAACCCCAACTCTGTCTGACCTGGGCTAGTCCTGAGTTTTCTGGTTTTTGTTTTATCACAGAAGTAGGACATGATAGAGGGGAGGTGGAGAGGGCAGGTTTTTCATACAGAGGATTTGGAAATATTATTGCACTTCGNTCAACAGCAAATGCAGCAGCAACTGCAGCACATACAGCTTCAGCAAATGCAGCAACAGCAAATGCAGCATATGCAACACCAGTCGCAGCCTTCTCCTCAGCAGCATTCTCCAGTAACCTCTCAGATCACTTCTCCCATCCCTGCCATTGGGAGCCCTCAGCCAGCACCTCAGCAGCACCAGTCACAAATACAATCTCAGACACAGACTCAAGTATTATCGCAGGTCAGTATTTTCTGAAGATGATTATCTTGCAGCCTGGCTTTGTGTTGATGGAGGGGGTAGGGGTACACCATGTTTGGCTGGAAACTGTAAATTGTTGACAGTAGTTATGCAGGGATGCATAACAGATCAAATGATCCTCTAAAGTGTCTATTAGATAGGCAATAAAGAACTACAATGTAGCTGTGTATCATCTTTTAGCTGACTATAAATCATTTTGTTTAAAAAAAAATAATTAAAAATCTGTGCTCTTTTTCATGTGATGCCTTTTTAATTTATTTAAGCTTTACCTACAACATGTGAATCAAATGGCCTGATATATACCTGGACCTTATGACTGCAAAATGGCCTTTCAGAGTTATATGATATAACCCTTTTTCTCTAAAAGTGAATAATGCACTTCAAGGCAGTATGAACTCATGAAGCCCTTAAAGCACAGTTGTAACTACCTGTAAAATGATGATTGGATTTCATACAATCATATTTGTATGACATGAGTTAGTTGATGGCATTTTTTGTCATGAAAAAATAGAGTAAATTACAGATTTTTGCCAAAGCTCTTAATTTTTTTCTCTCCTAAATGTCTTCAGAAAAACAAATGCAAGTAATTGAATTTAATTGTTTGACCCAGCCTTTAGCTTCATTCCTCCAAATAAACCTACCATAGTTTGTAAGAAAATATATATTGACATTTACCCTCTTACGTTAATTCCAATTACAGAACAAATGTGAATATTATATTCTGTGTTGAAGTGATGAGTTTCAGATTTAATACACTGTATTTTTAAAAGGGAAATGCACTTAAATAAAGCTGTTATTACAGAAAGCTAAGATGAAAAATGCAAGAGTTTTTAATACGCTGTAAAACCAGTAGAATATTTAAATGAAACTCCACAACTGAATAATCAATGTAAATATTTTCTTTAAAAGTTGTAAGTTTTCATATCATGTGTTGTAAAGTTTTCATAAATGAGGCTTTAATGTAAACACTGGTAACATGAGTTATTAATTGCTACATTGCTTATTGTGTTTTTATGCTGTTTTATACTTTTTTATGAGTTACGATAGCAGCAATTAAGTTGTTTGTATTTTGCTTATCTAAAATAAATGCTTTTATCTTGCTATAGAATAAACACATTTCAGTAAATCTGATTAGCCATAAGTCTTTGACAGAAAAAAACAGAAATATTTCTTTATGCAACACTTTCTTGGAAAATCAATGTATCCTTTTTTTAATCAAACTTAGTGGGTAAACAGGTACTGATGGGACAGGAGAGTGTGATCAGCCCTCGTGTCTGTCAGGATGCAATAGCTGAAGAGTTGCACAGAACTCCTCTGAGGTTTCTATGACTTCAGAGAGAGAAAGCAGGTGGTAGAGTTACAAGGCATTCGTGGTACCCCTTGTCACATCTGTCTGTGGGAGTAGGGTAGTGAACCTGTCTCCCAGTTGTGCTCTTCACATATGGCAATAAGCAAAATGAGGGTTCCTGTGTATCTTTTGAGTTTCAGATGGAACCACAGCTACTGTCAGGGGCTTCTTATCTGTTAAANGCAGCAGCAACAGCATCTTCAGCAGCAAATTAGTCAACAGCAAATGCAGCAGCAACTGCAGCACATACAGCTTCAGCAAATGCAGCAACAGCAAATGCAGCATATGCAACACCAGTCGCAGCCTTCTCCTCAGCAGCATTCTCCAGTAACCTCTCAGATCACTTCTCCCATCCCTGCCATTGGGAGCCCTCAGCCAGCACCTCAGCAGCACCAGTCACAAATACAATCTCAGACACAGACTCAAGTATTATCGCAGGTCAGTATTTTCTGAAGATGATTATCTTGCAGCCTGGCTTTGTGTTGATGGAGGGGGTAGGGGTACACCATGTTTGGCTGGAAACTGTAAATTGTTGACAGTAGTTATGCAGGGATGCATAACAGATCAAATGATCCTCTAAAGTGTCTATTAGATAGGCAATAAAGAACTACAATGTAGCTGTGTATCATCTTTTAGCTGACTATAAATCATTTTGTTTAAAAAAAAATAATTAAAAATCTGTGCTCTTTTTCATGTGATGCCTTTTTAATTTATTTAAGCTTTACCTACAACATGTGAATCAAATGGCCTGATATATACCTGGACCTTATGACTGCAAAATGGCCTTTCAGAGTTATATGATATAACCCTTTTTCTCTAAAAGTGAATAATGCACTTCAAGGCAGTATGAACTCATGAAGCCCTTAAAGCACAGTTGTAACTACCTGTAAAATGATGATTGGATTTCATACAATCATATTTGTATGACATGAGTTAGTTGATGGCATTTTTTGTCATGAAAAAATAGAGTAAATTACAGATTTTTGCCAAAGCTCTTAATTTTTTTCTCTCCTAAATGTCTTCAGAAAAACAAATGCAAGTAATTGAATTTAATTGTTTGACCCAGCCTTTAGCTTCATTCCTCCAAATAAACCTACCATAGTTTGTAAGAAAATATATATTGACATTTACCCTCTTACGTTAATTCCAATTACAGAACAAATGTGAATATTATATTCTGTGTTGAAGTGATGAGTTTCAGATTTAATACACTGTATTTTTAAAAGGGAAATGCACTTAAATAAAGCTGTTATTACAGAAAGCTAAGATGAAAAATGCAAGAGTTTTTAATACGCTGTAAAACCAGTAGAATATTTAAATGAAACTCCACAACTGAATAATCAATGTAAATATTTTCTTTAAAAGTTGTAAGTTTTCATATCATGTGTTGTAAAGTTTTCATAAATGAGGCTTTAATGTAAACACTGGTAACATGAGTTATTAATTGCTACATTGCTTATTGTGTTTTTATGCTGTTTTATACTTTTTTATGAGTTACGATAGCAGCAATTAAGTTGTTTGTATTTTGCTTATCTAAAATAAATGCTTTTATCTTGCTATAGAATAAACACATTTCAGTAAATCTGATTAGCCATAAGTCTTTGACAGAAAAAAACAGAAATATTTCTTTATGCAACACTTTCTTGGAAAATCAATGTATCCTTTTTTTAATCAAACTTAGTGGGTAAACAGGTACTGATGGGACAGGAGAGTGTGATCAGCCCTCGTGTCTGTCAGGATGCAATAGCTGAAGAGTTGCACAGAACTCCTCTGAGGTTTCTATGACTTCAGAGAGAGAAAGCAGGTGGTAGAGTTACAAGGCATTCGTGGTACCCCTTGTCACATCTGTCTGTGGGAGTAGGGTAGTGAACCTGTCTCCCAGTTGTGCTCTTCACATATGGCAATAAGCAAAATGAGGGTTCCTGTGTATCTTTTGAGTTTCAGATGGAACCACAGCTACTGTCAGGGGCTTCTTATCTGTTAAAACCCCAACTCTGTCTGACCTGGGCTAGTCCTGAGTTTTCTGGTTTTTGTTTTATCACAGAAGTAGGACATGATAGAGGGGAGGTGGAGAGGGCAGGTTTTTCATACAGAGGATTTGGAAATATTATTGCACTTCGTATATTTTCACTTTGGACAGAGAGGAGTAATCCTTTCTTTTCTTCTTTCCCTTCTTTGCTTGCAATATTTGTGCTGCGAGTGCAGTCTGACCACTATCCCCAGTTGTCTTGCATGATTAATTACAGCATCTGTCCTGTCAGAAGCTATAATGAAGAGGTCTTGATAAAAATTGCAAATTACCACTGGCAACAATCTTAAACTGCTTATGATAAAATGAAAATTAAAAACAGCAAGTGTCAAACCTGAGCTGAATCCTAATCCAGTTTGAGGCGGTGTCCATGGCTACCATACTCAGACCACAGCCGAAAAATAATGGAATATAGATCCCCAAAAAGTTACAGCCAGACTTGAGGGAAGAGGTACTATACCGTGTGAGTTTATTAATAATGAATTCAGCTTTCAATATTTCATCATCCTCAGGTACTCTTGTTTATTATGTACAAATATTGAGCAGCAAGAGATTCTAATTATAAATTTATAGATTTCTTGGAGCAGAAAAAAAAAATGTATAAATTGAAGCTTTTCATAATAGGTGTTAGTTGACAGCTACCCATGCTCCTAATAGCCTTAGTATGATATCTAATAATGTCTGGGGTGGAAGATGTTTATTCCAAGCATGAGGAATCCTGCCCGCAGTGGAAACGGCACAGCACAGGCTGCTTGGGGGAGATTTTTGTAAGTGTCGGTTTTAACCAATGTTACATAACAAAGGGAACCATTTTCTAGTCATTTTGAAACCTTTAGACAAATGTCTTCAGCAATAATTGCTAAACTGCATGTGACAGTAATTGTGTATTAGTTCTATAATTGTCATTTTGAAGACCTATGAAGTATCGTTGGAAAAATGTCACTAGTGATAAGAGTTAATTACAACTGAAGTCTGTTTTCAACTATTTGCAGCGAGAAGCAGGTGTTATTACACTCATTAAATGGTTTCATAAATCCTGGGTTTTATCACATTTGATTAAGAGCTGCTGAACTACTGATGGTCAATTCCAGGAAAAATAGTTTTAATTACTGTAGCTAAAAAAAAATTATAATCAAGCAGGACTATACATTTTAAATATCAAAATTTTAATCTTGAAAAACTGGAACATGCCCCTGCTTGCTACAAAATTATATTTTACATTACCCACAATAGCATATTGCAGAACATCTTGTGTTTCAAACTGTGTGAGATGGTGTTCCTATTCCCTAAGTCTAAGTGAGTAACTTTGCTATCATAGGTCATAAATAAAACTGTTAATTTAAATTGCTTAATATGCAAGTTATACGGGGAAAATGCAGTATCTGTATGATTTCAGTGTCATGCACGGTTTAAAGAATGTTTTCCTTCATATCATTTACAAGCACTTAACTGCTCCCTTCTTTTCCCAAGGTTTCAGATGCTTTATCACCCCAGTTAACCACATTCTACTTTCACATTAACCCAGGTTGACACATGATGAAAGAACATAAGGAGGTTTAATTTTTAGCTGACACAGGGTCATTAGTTTCTAACTTGGAGAACAAAGCCTTTAAATACCTCTATGCAACATAATCTCAATTTTATATTATCACCTGACCATTGTGGTGTGCAGGACAGATGGATTAAATATCTCAAGTTTAACCAGAAGTCTTGCGCTGACTCTTTTCAATGGGGATTGGCTCTTTGAATGGCTCCTTTTCCATTTCTCACTTCATGGAGTATTTTGCAGCACTGGACTTCATTCTAACCTTTCCCTCCCCCCTTTGTTTGGCTTTTGTTTTGCAACAGCTGTTATTATCGTTTTTGGTCAGCTGTGATTGCTGGAGGCAAAATAGGACCAGATGGTGTTTTGCTATGCATGAATGGCGAGTTAGAGGAGTTTAGATTGAATAGGCCAAGTTTGAATGGTGTCTATGCACCACCTGCCCTCTTCAGCAGCAGCATACACATCATAGGAGCATGATCTGTCTCAGACCTACTAGAATTGGATGGGAATGGAGAGAGCCTTGTTGGATTTTCTCCATATTTATTGATCTTCCATGCACTAACAGCATAATGCAGTACACAGTCAATTTGAGTTAATTGGATATGACACAGCGTGTACATGTAATCTATCACTGTAGTCTCCTGGTACACTTTAGGTTTTGCTGCCACAAGAACATGCAGCATTAGCCTGCATTAATAGGCTAAGTGGATGGAAGTAAAACAGGATCATTGTAGGGCTTCATTTAACAAAATATACTGTAGTTTTAAGGTGATACCCTTGAAACTGCCAGAGATCCAGTTAGATATGCACATTCTGCATTTGATAGAGTGGACTGAGTATTTTGGCACAGAACAGAATATACCTCATTCCCATACTTATCTGTGAGCTTTGCCAGTGAAACTGAAATGAGCAGATGACTAAAAGTAGGGAGCAGCCTCAGTAGTGATAAGCTGGTGCCATTCAGAAAGGGTTGTTTATGTGGAGGAATCCACTTGGTAGCAGAAGGGATATCATATTAAGCAAATTCTGGTTACAGGCACAGAAAATTAATCTAAAACACAGAAATTAAAATTAGGCAACCAGATTGGGTTTAGAGTAGCAAAGGGCTGCTCTGGTGTCTTAAAAGTGGTCATAGAGATAGAATGTAAATACTACTGAAAATTAAGATCTGCTTTATCCTCTGATAAGGTTGACTGAAAGCCATCGTGGATGCAAGAGCTGTGTCTGGGCATTGTGGAATGAAATAACACATAAATAATGAATAAAATATGTAACAATATTATATAATACATAAATTACTTGAATTGTTCCAAGAATTGGAGGTGTAAAAACCTACTTATGTATGTAACTGGGGGTTGTGATCATGGCCTGCCCAAGTTGGCAGGATCTACTTAGTGTCTTTGTCTGTGGTGTCAGGTAGCCGAGTGAGCTACTTTATTATGAAAATTGCATTCAACTGAAAAAATGCTAAATATTTTCAAGAGCCTGTGGGAAAAGCTAGGTTTGTATTAAAGGATTTGGTTCTTAAAGTCACCAAGAAGTTAATGCTTCTCAGGTGCATCTGAGGGAGAGAATTTTTGATTATAATACTGGAATCTTTCAGAAGAGAATGTATTGCTTTGAATGAGCTGCTCTGACACTTCAATAGGCTACGCTGGAGATTTATAATGCACTCTACCTCAGTTAAGAAGCAGAAGTGGTATTTTAAATAGTGGGGGTTTGTCCAAGTTCTTGGAGTATTAACAGCTTTATCCCCTACACAAACCAAAGCAGTGAAGTTTTCTTACAAGGTTTGAAATGAAATTTATTTTAATCTTCTAGGAGGGGAAAAAAAAAAAAAAAGTTGTACAGATAGTTATACTTGAAGTGGTATAGTTATCTGGGCACTTCCTACAGGTATCATTTATTCCTTTTCCCCTCTGGGAATATCTTTATTGTTATGACCACCTTTGGTCTGTTATTTTCTCCAAACTGGAGTTGTTACATTACTTTAACTCTGCTGCTCTAATTGAAACAGAAAGGCTTTGATCCAGCAGATCACTTAAAATGAGTGGATAATTCATGTATATAAGCAGTAATTTCATTAAAGTGACTGTTCATAGGTTCCGTTGTGCAATTGCTCAAGTGCTTTCATAGATCAGGGGTCTAATTGCAAAATGTTGTATTTGTTTTCCAAACAATTCCAAGTAGTGATAATAAGAATAATCAGAACCTAAAAATAACATAACCTGACAGATTTTTTCTCATATTCTTGTATTAAATTCTATTCTAAACAAATCAAGGTCTGACTTTCACGTACAGGTATCTAACCTTTGTGCCCGTTCATTGACCTTGTGTCATCATAAATGTATAAAGAAAGGTCTGAAAACCTGTGCCTGGACCAGAAGTCACAGCTCTTGAGTGAGCAGATGCCTTGACCAAATATTTGTGTTTACAAAACAGAGAAGTTAAATGGAGCAAAAAAAGCACCATTATACCTACTGGTAATATTTATGAAACCTAAAGGATACAGTTACTGGAGGTTGGTTTGTTTTTAATGCAATATCCTATAGTGTACAGATAACAAGCATATACGCTGCATTAGCATCAAGTACATAAATAATAAATCCCATGTGTTATACTTTTTTCAATGGTGGTTATAGATGCTTAATCTTGCAATTGCTTTTGGTGTTCCATGAATTATGTGACTTGCCCATACAACACGGGTACTTAAAAAAATCATAAATAGCTGTACAATTGCTTAATTTCTTTCCTGTTCCTTATTTTGGAAGTGCTGAACATTCAGTGTCTGAAAATCAGATTTCAGTTTTAAAAATTTGAAAATAGCAGCTGTTGATCGGGGGATTGTCACCACTGCACTAATGTGTGTATGTATGAAGTGATAGTAGTGAGCAATTCATATATGTGTTCCAGCCTTGTATCAAGGTGCCATTCCCCCTGTGCCCTTAGTGCAGGGTGCTGAGTGTTTTGCTATTGATTTCAGTGATATGGGACCAAACAGCTGTGGAGCTGTGCTGTGATATCAATCAAAAGATATTCCCTGTTCCTCTCAGCTTCTTCTGACTGTCCCTATTGTCCCTTTCCACATTTCTTTGCTTTGCTAATCATAGTAACAGCCAGGGATTACTTGTCTCATGCCAGCTCTTGCATCCTACTCCTACCTGCTCACCAACTACGGTAAGATCCCACTAAAGAGCTTCTCCTCTTCCAGACTCCCTTCTTCCTGGTGATCAAAAAGAAATTAATAATACATGATACATATTTCATTAAATAAAGAGGTGTTGAGATGTTTTCTGTGGAAAATGTCTATGATATATATAAATATGAGGTAGCACTTTGAGATTGTGGGGGTAGAATTCTAGGTGCTTTGCGGTAAGGGCTATGGAAGGATTTGGTTACTGCTTAGCATGCTGTGGTGCTGGCAGAGTGTCAGTGAAGCTAGTGATAATTATCATCCTTCTATAAACAGACTTGCTCCCTTATAACATTGTGGCAGGTAAATCTATGAGTGTTTGGGTCATTTACTGCAGACAGCAGATCTTGAGCTTCTGGTGGAATACACGTAATTCCAAGTGTCAATTTAGAGATACTTGTGTTTTTATAAGGAATGAGCAGCCTTTCTTTTATTCTTCCTTTCTCTAAATCCCAATGCAAATGAAATCCTTATCCTTTACTTCAGAAAACAGCCAGAGCTTGCTAGCAGGCTTGGAGAAATCAAACATCTTTAAACAAAAACGAGTAATAAAAATGTAATATTCTCACATTTACTTCTGTTGAAGTTTGCTGAAGCTGTACTTGGATTTAAACCCAAATCTGAGTTTGAAAATGGAAAGAAATAATCAGAACAAAGTTGCTGATCAGCAAAAATTAATTGATACATGATTCTGCATCTATGCCAGTCCAGCTGCACAGCAGGCAGATCCCCACTGGGAATCTGGCCAGGCCCAGTGCCCACAGCACAGCTGATGGACATTGCAGGCAGTGGGGGTGAGTCCGTTAGCACAGGCTCCCTTTTCATCTCATTTCTCATCATTTTAGTGTTAAAAGTCAATGCAAAATGTAACTGATAATTTCAAAGGCAGCAAGACAAGCCTGTAATGGATCACTGCATCTTCTTGGCCTGCCACCATCAGTCGTGCAACTCCAGTCCCTTCTTGGGGCAGGAGATCACTTCTATGACATTAGGCTAAATTCTGCACATAAGCAACTGCACTGAGCACCAGACCTATTAAAAATTAAAATCACCTTTTCAAGGCTAAATAAGAGGTCATGAAGCCAGTAGCAATAATTCAAATTATTTTGGGGGGACTTAGGCCAGGGTTCAGCTGAGGATGGGCACAAAACTGCAGCCATTATGAGCTTGTATTTGTTTCAAATGATGTAGGAATAATTCTTGCAGGAAAAGAGATAATTCAAAGAAGAGGGAGGAACAGCAATTTTCATCCTGAATTGAGAAAATGAAAACTGTTGGGTATGTGTTGCTATCACAGCAGAGTGTTTGTATCCAGGCTTAATGCTTCAGCATGTAAACAACTTCCACTGAAATCTGCAAAATAACTGCACAGAGCATCTAGGAAAATATTCGTGATTTAAATGCATTAAGCAAAATGATAATGTTATTTGAGTTTAGTTAATCAATAACAGAGGAGAAATGTAACACTTTAGTTTGATTAACCTTCTGCCATACAACACAAAGTCAATGAAAACAGAAATACTTTGTTCTTTTTTTAAAATTTGCATACATTATAGTGGAGTTTTGTTTCTGGGAGAGTGTTTGGGGTTTTTTTTCTTTGGTTATCTGTATATTTTATCTGAAGTTTGTTTGTTGCTTTAGAACAACCTATTTGTCCACTGTAGACAAAATACACGCTTTGTTCAATTTCTTACTTGAGGTCAAATTCTCTTGAGGAGAACAAGTGTGGGTTGTGTAGCTGTCAAAAGAGGGTTTAGTGCTTGACCCTAAGAAGCATTCAAAGCCCAGATCTCACTTTTTTTATTGCTTTTCATTTTCATTGTTTGTACTTTATACTTCAGAAGGGGCCTCTGCAGAGGGGAAAACCCCTGCTTTGGTATTCACAACTAGCAGCCTTCTACTGAAACACCTCAAAAGCTTTTCAAGGCAAGAATTTGGAAACCCTCTGTGTCACCCACTGGTGCAGAATGATACCTGGAGATGGAGGGGCTGGGGCAGGATGCCATGGTACCCACACCAGGGAGGGACTAGGTGCAGGTGGAGTCAGGGATTCAGGGAAAATCCATAAATGTTCTTGCAATAAACAGCAAGTACTAGAAGGCTGTAAGCTTGGATGCAATGAAGTAGGAGTGTGATTCCAAAAGGGTAAGCTGATGTTGTTAATGTAGCTTAGAGGAAGATACAGATGAGAACTGTTTTAACTGCATGCTCACTGAGAAGTTGATGATTCAGTTTCATATATCTGTGCTCAAACAGAAGTTGTGTATTACATTCTCTACAGATGGTGTTTATATAGTGTACACAAACTCAGTAGTAGAAATAGCCATTAAAAAGCCCAATAATTTGTATAATTATTCACAATTGCTATTGTGTAACTGGAATGTGTAAGTATTATAAAACATTTTATTTTATAGATACAGTACAATGGCTATTAAAGGTGTGAGGCACCTTAGCTGTAAGAAATGCAAAATGCCTGTAGTGTTCCTAACTGAATGAAAGGTTTGGTTAACAAATGCAGTTAAGGTAGATTTCAAGTCCTTTCTGTCCCAGCTGGCAGGACTGCTGGCCTTATCTTTTTGATCTCAGGTAGTAACTCTCAGTTCTCCAGGGTCATTCCAAGGGAGCCAGGAGCACAAGAGGACCAAACAAACAGATGGAGTGAGATAACACGAGCTTGAGGAGCAGAGGAAGGTCACCTTTTTGGAGAGTTACATGATTCTTGGGGGAGCCTGTCTGTGGTAGGCTGTGGCTTCATTTAGGGTAATTTTGGGTGCTGCCAGCTGGAAGAGAGGGGACTGCACGAGCCCTCCTCTCTGCTGGTAGAGGCATGGAATGGAAGTAATCTTGAGATAATTACTAGGTATATTCTCTGTATCTCGGGATAGACTACCTATACTATGTATTCAGAGATTATTTACACCCTTAAGAAACCCTAAAAAGGAGCAGTTGCTGCCCTGTTTAGAGCAGGGACTCCGAATAGGGATTCATGTGGGGAAGCATGGTTTCAATGGCACAGATCTCCTGCCAACACCTGGGAGCCAAGGAAATGCAGGGATACATGAGCATTCTGCATCAGCAGCATCTGGTTTGGCACAACAGAAGCATTTCACGTGGTACTGTTTCAACAGACAACACAGGCAAATAAAAGTTGAGTAAGTCAAGAAACCACAAAAAGAAGAAATAACATAGCTTTCAGGTTATTTGAGAGTACCAAAAAAAGGGTGGAGGGGTGGAGGAGGAGGCAGAAATCTCTCAAAATTACATGCTGCATGAGCTTTTATGTATAGCAGAAATTCCTCCAGAATTGTGTTTGTTGTTTGTGATATTCAACTGGGAATAACATGACAGGCTTGCAGAGTCCCTGCAGGTTGCGGTGCACATGTAGGCACTATCCAAGCAATATTTTTGAGGGTAAATGCTGCTTTCCATTTGTTACCACTGGTTCACTACTCTAATATTATTTTATGCAGACTTGAGGCCGTATCATTAGACTCTGATGCCTGTTCTCCACAGCCAGCCGGTCCCAGCCAGGCAAAGTCAATGGTAAAGTAATTTTCAGGATCATCATATGAAATCCCTGAGCCATGAGGGAACCTTCCCTGTGGCATGGGGCATGTGGGCTCACGCTGACCCTGCTGAGGGCTAAGGGCATTTTGGCCGTGGGCTGCCTGAGGCGTGGGGAAAAAGAAAGGCATGCAGAGAAGCACTCGTTTTGCAGGTCTCCTCTGAGCACTTACCTGGGAGGTAATTTCAAGCTCTCTGTCCTGCTGATTTAGGGCATCTCCTGGGGGTGCTGTCAGAGCAGTGTTACAGGAAAGAAAACCTTGGCCGAGTCGGAGAGCTGTGTCTGCAGGAGGTGGCCTCCAGGGACCCATCAGTGAGAAGGGGCTCTGCCAACCTGGCCACGTTGGCTGCAGAGCTGGGCTCAGTGCTCAGCTGCAGGGCTGGGCTTAGTGCTCAGCTGCACTGCAGCACCCACTCGGCCCAGGTTCTGCCAGCAGCTCCAGCAGAGTCATTTGCAGACAGCTGGGAAGAACATGAGCTGTGAGCCCTGCAGCAGAAAGGAACAAGTGATAGTGATTTATTTTTTTTTTGTCAGGGGGGCCATCAAACACCTTCACTAGAGGATCCAGAGCTAGAACCAATGTGAAGTTATTGGACAGGGGTAGTTTAATGCACATGTAGAAAATGGTATGTGTCTCCTGCAAGATTAAAAGCCTGAGGAAGAGAAGGAGGAACAGGAGAGGGATGATTTCCAGCCTGTAATCCTGCACTTTTGATTGCCTGATGTTTTGCAGTTGCAAAGCATTGGCTGGTCACTTAGCAAATTCTAAGGCCCAAGGATACTTTGCTCTTGAGATGGTAGATATCATGCTGTGGCACTGAGCTGTCTGGTAGCCTCTCTACACCACTGAAAAATAATTGGTAACAAGGCAGTGAGGTTGTAATTGATTGGAAATGACTGCAAAAAGAAAGTTTCAGTGGTTCACTGCCACCTTCCCTGTTGGTGTAGTTTGGTGAGTGCAAAGAAGAGTGTTACTAAAGAGATGCTGAGCTGTCTGACTTTGTGACGGGTGCTGGGGTTGGGTATGGGGCACTAACCCCCATGGGCTGACCTAATTGTATTTCAGCCCTTACCATACAGTGCAAAAGCATGTGTTCAAGGCTATTGATATTCATGTCATACTGGTCTAGTATGTGTTTAGATGGAAAAATCTGTTTAAATTTCATAGATTTTAATTACATAAAAATGGTAAAATACACTAATAAAACACTAATCGAATCAAAACAGTCTAAATCTTCCACAGGCACCAAATGGCCTCTGTCACCCTTTAAACCTGGAGATAAGCTAATGATATCTGTGGCCTGCCCACCAAGAGACTATTTCTAGTTGCCAGCATCCTGATTGTGCCTTGTTCCTCTTGGATTCAATGACTCTTAAGCACATGCTTAAAGTTAAGCTCCTTATGAAATATGTTCCTGAGTAGGAAACATAATTAAGATTTAAGAACACTAGAAAAGCCTGTAACTGCTCATAATCCATCTCATCTTTCTGCAGATCTTGGAAATAGAAATAATTAAAATTCCCAAATGACTTCTATTTTGCTTTTGTTTTGGTTCTGTTAAGAATTTCACTCTATAAAAGTGAAGTGTGAAGAAAAGTTTGTTACGGAGGTTTTTGTTAAAAATAAAGCAGTGGATTAAGTAGGTGACTTCATAAAAAGCTAAACCAGGTCACTGTCATTCTTGGTGATTAATTAAAGCCTGGGATGTTTAAGTGCTAATAACTGCACCTGTTTCTTTAAAACATCCTCCTAGATTTCCTGTGTGGAAAAGCATGGGGTTAGTCACTGACAGTCTGCAAAATTGAAAATACTACTGCAACTGAGCTTTGCTGGTCAGGTACTGAAGGAAAACGAGTCCTTGGAGCAGAGTAGAAAGATGATTCCTCTGTGAATTAAACAGCTCTTGAATAAAGAATCATTAACTCATTACAGTATCATATGTAGCATTTCCATCCCATGGTTTTAGTTTAGTGCCAGTAGGGTTTCAGCCATCCACTCCTGAAATCAGTTTTAAAGGTTGCCATGGCTTTGGTGTACTGGACCAAAGCCTAACAGAGCAGCTTCAATTAAGTAAAAGAATGACTGTAACTCAGAGCTGTGCTGAAATGCCTGCTGTAAGCAAGGCCAGGGCTGTTTTGACTCGGAGCCCACTGTGGTCCTGTTTAGTTTGCAGCCCTGCATAAATGTGAACAACACTGAGGGAGCTTGGGGGGAAAATCTGGGGATGTAGTATGTGTTGAAAGAGTTTGTATTATTTCCTTTTGAAGTATGATTGGATTCACATATTTGTGCAGTGTCTCACTTCCCACACCTAGGCAATTAAGAGCTAGTCATTACAGAAAGAGATGCTGCCTTTACCTTCCCAATATTTGGTTACAAATCAAAATCATTATTGATGGGGTTTTTTTTGTCTTCATATAGCAGTGAGATTAGATTCTCTTCCCTAATCCTTTTCCCACTTTTGGTCCATATACAGCTTTTTAAAGCAATCCAGGTTTGCTTTAAAAAATCCCCAGCAGCATAAAGCAAAAGCAACTGTGTTTATTGAAGTGTTTTGTACGTCATAGCTGCTACTTACCATTCTTATTCATCTGCTGTTTATAGAGAAATCTTGTCTTGATATCTTGAAGGCAGTTTTAATGAGTACACATCATGAATTTTCCAACTGCTTTTAGACTGGAAATTATTTCATTTCTATTTGTCACAGAATCATGTTATTTTACATTTTAAATTTACATTGCACACACCCTAGCACCTGGATTGTGATTACTGGCTGTTGTAGTTTGAAAATGAAAGTTGGTATCATTTACTTCAAGCCTGTTCAACTAAAAAAAATTAACTTCTGCTTAAAAAGAACAAGCTTGCCACATAGCTACTGTACTCTCAGCTAAAGACCTGGCATATTCATGAAAGAGGTTAAATCCTGCCTTTCTGGTCTGTAAAGCAGCTGTATCAGCCATACCAGTGCTCTTGCAGAACAGATCATCAAACTGTTGGAGTCTCCTGATAGGATACTAAAAGTTGATGTGGGTTCAAAGGATTGCCTGGTCAGACTCATCAAAGAGAATCCATTCAGGTTTATTCAAGACAAAGATACCATTTGTGTTTCAGGAAATCCCCTGGATAGAATTTGCTGGAGACTGGAAGGCAAACTGGGAAAGTACCATATGTATGTCTTATGCTTGCCCTTGTCCCAGAACAGCTGGTTTTGGGCACTAGAGAATGAGCTGGGTAAACCTTTATTATGCCTATTTTTAGCTATTATGTTTAAAGGACTAATTTTAAAACCATTGCAAAGGTTACTGTGGCTTTGGGAAGTTTCAGAATGGGGAAGGCAAAGCTGAGTTTCATGAACAAACTCTATAGGCAAGTTCTGTGAAAATAGGAGACTAAGTGGAAAAATTTACTATTATTGTATTGTCAGACTCTTCCATGCCTTAGTCTCATTGTCAAGCACTGAACAGTAACTACTAATTTTCTTTTTCTTTTTTTTTCTTTTTTTTTTTCTTATCACCTTGTAAATATTTTACTTGTTCCTTGTTTTACTTTTAAATATTACTAATGGTGAGAACACTTGGATTTGACCTAACTCTGGTCTGCTAAACTGGCCAAGTAGCTCTCAGTTTCAATGGGAACAGATGGAGGCTTCTGCCTGTAAGACCGTGGCTGCTGTTTCATCACCCCTAATCAGATGACTTCACTGATTTTCACAACTCAGTATAAGAAAACAGTGCATATTTTGATCATAACCTTGTAAAACTTCAGTTTGCATTTAAAAATACTTGGTGTGAAGAGGAATAAGGAAGTCTCACTACACACATTAAATAGATAATTAACAATTTGTACCATTTCCCATTCTCATTCCCTCTGCAGGAATAAAGCACTTCTGTCACACAATTTAGCAATTACCAGGGTAGAAGAGATTTATCTTTTCTGATGCTTATTTTGATAATTATACAGCAATTCCAGAAAGCAGCTAAAACCATTGCTATTTTTAACATAGGTTGATGACATGCTTTATTGTTTGGGCAAACATGGCATAGGTGGCGAGGACCATGTTCCATGGATGGCATAAAATTAAAGTCTTGCTTCCATGGTTTAACTAAATTAAGGAAGAAATCTGCTGGAGAACAGCATGCTTCCCTTGGTGACCCCTGGAGAGTGAAAACCCTTTCAGAATCACAGGGGAGAAGTAGTTAAGTGTTGGTTTTCTGTGGTGTGGTTGCCCACACTTTGAGCACTTTTCAAGTATTCCCACTCAGCATCCATTTGGGCAGGTTTGTGGTCAGACCACTAATAGTGGCCTTTGAAAGGATTCCTTGAATTGGGAGGCTTGGCAGGCTCCTGGCAGCTCTCTGGGCTTAAGCAATTTAGTGCTGATGCCTGATGCCTGGGATCTAACATACAGTCTGCTCAGTGTTCATATTTAAGGACAAATTTGCAGACAGGGAGCAGAGAAATGACTTGTTTTTTTAGCTAGCTATCACATATGGCTGTTCAATTTTTGTGTGAGGTCTTTACAGAGAGATCTAAGAGTTGTTTTCCAAAACTCACGAGCAGAGAATATGATGGCAGTTCTTATTAGGAAACAAACACAGCTCTATTTATGCAGAAAAGCTGTCTGTTCGTTAATGATCTTATGTAGGTAATAGCTAGCAGTAGTGATGGTAATTTACTGCTTAGAACACATTCATCCAAAATACTTGTATTTATTTTCAGTGAACATGACATATACTGACTTGTTCAATACAGATATAAAGAAATATCTGTTGTGTTTTACAGAACAACTGTTTTTATTCTCTCTTTTCCTTTGTCCTTTGAGCTTTAGCATATGACTATTTAATTAAAAAGATTGAATGAGAGACCAAGTTTAATTTTTTCTAAACAATATACTTCAACATATTCAACAATGTCTCATGCCTTTCTGGCATTTTGACGTATGCCTGCAGCAGAGAGTCTATTGAATTTGGTATGCGACTAAAATCTAACAAAGAACACTGTCTACTGAACTCTAAATCTGCTTGGTTGAATCAGTCAATGTGCTGTACAAGTTGTACAGCTGAAACTGAAAATAAGCAGAACCTTTCCAAAACACATCCCAGAAGCTTAGCTAAAATTCTCAAGACGCGACTTAGGAGCTTTGGAATAGTTTTGACAGTATGAAAACCACTGAAATAGTTCATCTTATTTAATTTTTTATTTGAATTAATCTTATTTCTTTTTCTTGTTACTTATTACTATTCCATTATTCCTTAAATTAAAACTGGAAAAAAAAAATATATTTAGTTGGATCCTTGCAACCAGTCACCACAATGTTATTTGGGTTAATATATTATTGCAGCAAGAGCCCTGTCTGACAGGGATGCAGCATTGGCTCAGCGTTGCCATCCATACAGTTAGACAATAAATCCTTTTTGTGTAGGATGTGAAAAAAAAAAAAAAGCCCTCTACTGAAAAATAAAAGTCCTCTTTTGCATTTCCAGTACCTCTGTCAGTCAGGCTGTACTCCAAAGGGGAGACACTTCTTGCATTGGCACATTGTAAATAATAAATAAAAATAACTGTAAGATGGTACATTATCACATTTAAATAACAAATACAGAAAATAGGAGGCAACACCCACTGAACTTTGAGAGCTCTATAAAGACTTATTTTCATGGTAGAACAGGAAAAAGAAAGTAAGGATACCCTCAATAATCTGGGGAAATACTGTTTGTTAAAAATCCTGGGCTAAGTAGTTGTCTTTGGTCAAACTCTGCTGAAAGCAGTGATTGGAAATAAAAGTGAGGATATTTGTGAGCTGTTTAATACAATAATCTGAAGTCATGTTAAATCTAAATGACCTGTTCCACATCGAGATTGTACCCTGAATTATATCAGGGATGTTATAATGAAAATAGTAGGTGTCCTACTGCTTTTTGGTCAATTACCACAGTTAATGAATGAAGCAAATTTTTTATTATAATTTAATTACCCAAGATTGTTCAGCTCACTTGCAGCATCTGTTTTTCTACAAGGGCCTACTTTTGAACTCTATTTTTTTTTAACAAGTGGGTCATCTAGAGCACAAAGAGCTTGATCCATCATTGTGAATATGAACTTCTGTACCCAGAAGGCTGGGAGGAGATGAGCCCAAGGTTAGGGACTGTATCCTCTCATGCTTCAGTCTGAAACTATTGTCTCAGACTCGGAGCTGAACTCTTTCCACCTCCTCACTCTTTGCCAGAGCTGTGCTTCTCAGCACACTGTTTCTTTCCAGCAATAACCATGACTAGCAGCAGAACAATGGGAGTAATATAGATACAGTCACTGGTTTCAGGCTACGACTTCTGCACGTAGGTCACTTGCCTTAACCACTGAAGAAAGAATCCCTCTTATGTACTTTCCCTGGACAGGTGTCTTGCTGCACTTCCCATTGCCCTGCCCTGGCCAAAATACTCCAGGAGTGCTGTCAGCTGAAGCACTCCCAGCCTGGTGGGATCTAGCCCAAACACAAAGGACCCAGCTCTTACAGCTGGGCTGTCAGAACACCACAAGACTGCATCACTTTCCAGTGTTGCCATATTCTTTGGAAAATATCCTTATGGCTCACTGTGCAGTAAATACCCATGGTACTGGGATGCCCTCCTGCTTCCAGAAGACATCAGCTCCATAAATGAATTATTGAGCAAAATTCTGTGGTCAGACTAGGTAATCACGGTGATCCCTTCTGGCCTTAAAATCTATTATCTTAATTCTCATTTACCCTAAGGCCATTTTACCCCCCTCTAGCAACATAAATGGACCTCAAGGTTTGAATATTTATATCCCCTTTGAGGTATCTTTATGTTTCCAGAGTGATGCCTCAATAACCTTTGTGTGAATGAGAATGAGGAGCTGAGTCCCTCAATTGCCACGTTGGAAGCTGGCTGGGGGACTGTAGCATTGCTCTTCTCTGTGGTTTTCCTTGTCTGATCAATAAATGTAGACTCTTTAGAAGTCCTTGTTTTATTATTTTATTAACATTGATTAATGTAACTTTGTTTATATTTTTTGTGCTGGGGATTGACTAATTAGTGACATAACCAATAGATCCACCTGCCTTTGGCACAGTGCTCAAAACAAGGTGTGCACATTTCCAAGATCTGATATGAAATAATACCAATCTGTAGAGAAATGAAAATAAATGGTAAATCTAAAATGGTCTGGGCTATAAGCTTGGAAAGGAGTCCTAGTGGCCCACAGCTGGACATCAGAATCTCTGTAGTGTTGGTGAATCTCAGCTGGTGCAAATCTAGGTGGCACCACAAGCTCAGGGTGAAAATAGAAGTACCAGACCCAAGGGCTTCCTATTAATGTTATTGTGATTGTGCATCCCAGATGGGGGTTTCTGCATTAAAACCTGCAGTGGGGTGGCCCTGGTGAGGCACATGCTACTCTAGTAGCAGCTTCAACTTTCTTGTGGTCAAACATGATCTGATAATGAATAAAAACTCACGGTGGGTATCTAGATTAGATTAACATCTGCTCATTAATATGTTTTTAAACTGCATAGTGACTCTTCCCTGAAAGCTTTACACTTGAATGAGAAGATAGTAAAAAAAATTTTTAAAAAAACATCAAAATTCAGATTCTCCAGATTCCTGATGGATAAACACTGTCATTCAGCACTCCCCGGAACAGAGCACACTGCTCCCTGCACGGAGCCTTTGGCCCAACTAATGGCAACCCAAGTGCCTCCTATAGAGAAGAGGTTTTTTTTGTTTCATTGGCTATTGAATGCAGCATTACAAGCCGTGACTTATGGCAGGAGAAAAGCAGACACCCGAGGACAGATTCCTCTGTTGCATAATTCCACAGCTGAGAAATGTGCCAGGGAATGCAGAATTATGACTGGGACTTTTCAAGCTTTCCTTCGTGTTGTCTTCATGGCCCAGTAGAAAATTGTGACAGCTGGAAGTGAGGAAAAAATGGAGCTTTATTGCTTTTCAGAGTAGTCAGATGCCGTTAGCAATTATTGTAAGAACTGGTCTTCTTAATGGATCTATTGCAAATCTGTGGACTTGGTCTGCAAGTCTCTAGTCCCAAACTGCTCCCAGGAGTCACTGGATGGTAAATGCCTCCAAGATCTTCCCACTTTCAAATCCACAACTGCAGGTACTTCCTGCACATGCCCAAACCATCGCTCTGCCTCCTCAGTGCAAGGAAGAGCAAAGAGAGATGACCTAATCTTAAAAATACGAAGAAAAAAAAAAAAGCACCATTCACTGGCAGCCCCAAAGTGGAAGGTGTTCAGAGTAAACATCAGGGAATACAAGGTTTTTCATTTTTATTTGGAAATACAAGAACTGTCAGTAAGTCTGTGCTATGATACATCTCTATGTACTCCAGCTCTCCCTCTGTCCATGACTGCTGGGGGCAGGTGGTTGCAGAACAGTCTGGCCACTCCAGTTTGGAGACTGGTGCAGAGTTCTGTGCTGACCCTGCTCAAAGCAGGGTGCAGGGCTCAGCGGACAGGAAGAACCAATTGCAGCAGCACCCAGCCCTGTTGCACAAGAGTTTTAATGAGGCAACAGGATCCTTAGAGCTTATTGCTTTGGATTACACCACGTCACCTTCTGTTACACTGCATGGAGCCCTAAGCTGAGCTGATGTGGTGTAACTCAGGGGACCTTGATGTAGGATGACATTACATGATACAGTGTGTGAGAAAATCAAAGTTTGTCTCTTCTGGCATTGGGTACTCGCTCATGTTTCCGCAGTTGCCATGCACTCCAGTTTTCAGCAGGTGATCCACAGGTACATGGTTGGAAGAACTGGGATACTTTTATTAAGCAACTGCAAAAATCATTAACAAATTTTCATAAAGTGATAATGCAGTGGCAATTTTAACCTTATTAATCCCATATGAAAGTCACTCGCATGATAGAGAAAAGTGCCAATAAAAGCCTTTCATTTTTTACAGACTAACAGCACATGCACCAGTGTGTTCTGAGTGAAATGATGCAGAATTTTAATTTCCTAGAATCAGTTTGAAGCTTTGTACACTGAATTAATACAAATAGAGACAGTTTTAAAGTTTCTTTTTTGCCTTCACCATAACTGCCAGTACATAACTGCTCAAATCAAGAATCAGATGGTTTTAAAAATCTCCACAAAACTAAACAAAACCCCCCAAGCTTTTCATTTAAGCCTGACAGGCAAAAGAGATTTGTGATATTGTATAGCTCCATATAAAAGCAGCATCTAGAACAGCATTTCTGTTGCCAGGACGACTAACCACTGCCACAGACTCAGCCCTGCAGACTGCAGTGGGAAAATCAACAATCAACTCAGTAGCAAAATAAAATAGCAGGGCTATGGTGAGTTCTGGACAATGCTCATACTTACCCAATACTTGATCTGAAGAGAAAAAAGTCACCATCTGCTTCTAATTTCATCTTCAGATCTTAAGGGTTTTTGTAAGGAGATGAATTACAAAATCTATCAAATTGTTTATACATGTTATAAGCCACTGTCTTTCCTCTTGCTCAGTCATTTTATTCATAATATGAACTCTGTTTTGTAGACTAGATCATGTGAAGCCCATCTGAAATCAGAAACCATGTCTTTCTGTATGACTGATAGCAGGGGGTGGTGGCAATAAGTGCAGGGCAGTGCTTAACCTTCTCCCATCTCCCAGCTGGTCCCATTCTGGTGGGTCACAACAAGACAAACCAGCCTTGTCAGCGAATAGGTGAGCCCCCTCTGTCACAGTGTTCTTGACATTTTCCCCAGTACAGATGTCTTGCCATAAACTCAAGCTCATACACAAGTAGATACTTAGAGGAAGGTATAAAATCAACCATGTTTAATTTCAGGCTCAGACCTGTCCCTTCTCTGTGTAAGCAGCATCAGCTGGTGTTGACACAGTGCAGAGCTGTGCTGGGTCTGAGGAGGGGTCAGTCATTAATTCCAGCAGCGGTTACTGTCACAGATGAGGACTAGTTTATGCACAACGAATTTAATTAGGTACAGGCTTCTCTTTACTATGTCATCAATTAGGGCGAGCACAATTTGGTTTGTAAAAAGATCAATAGGGTGGGGTTTTAATTACTGAGAGAACATTATTTACATTATTTGTCCCATGGTCAGTCAGGTGGTTTGTGTTTATAAAAGACTTGGAAGTTAGAGGGCAGCTGCAGCCTCAGTGAGACTGGTTAGCTATGTGTTGTGTAAGAGATGCTGCTCACGTGAGTAAGTGCTCTGCAGTTTTGTCAAGAGATGTAGATAAATGCTTCCTAGAAGTAATCAGTTTCTTTAGTTTCATACTGCATAAAGAGTTTCTAACTTTAAAGACTCTTTTCATGAATGGGAAAATATGAAATCAATTCCATTTATTGGAA
Source organism: Ceyx cyanopectus (assembly GCA_013401355.1). Lineage (NCBI taxonomy): Eukaryota > Metazoa > Chordata > Aves > Coraciiformes > Alcedinidae > Ceyx > Ceyx cyanopectus. The sequence continues at coordinate 76,962 of VYZU01047148.1, forward strand.
TGAATCTTTCAGCAAGCTCAGGGTTTAGTGTGGGGGCACTGCAGTCAAAATGTAACAAATGCAGCAGCATAAAAGTGATTAAAACATGATGAGCAAGGTTAGAGAGATAAAATATGAGAGGGAAAGAGTTGGAAAAGTGAAAACAAGAAACTGTGATACACTAAAGGGTTTGTCTATTTTTCATGTTTACTTCTGTGTTCATAATTTTTTGGTCCATCATCAATCACTGTCAATTTGAAAAAGTGCTATACTTAGGGTCATTTATCCAGGGCTATTGGAGGCTAAAATTATGCAGTTTCAGTCAAATATACATGAATAAAGACTGTCATTTCTGATTAATGACATGTGACTTCAGTGTCTTATAGAATCATCTTGCCATCCAAGCTTTACAAAACGTTATTATGTAAGGCTTTCTCCATAATGTGTCTTACTTGTCCTCTAAGAACCCTGCAGAAGCCATTTTGCTCCCATTAAAATCAAGGCTGATATCCCTTATTATGCTGGTGGTAATTGCTCCACAGATTTTGAGATTGCCAGAATAAGTAAATTTCTGTGGGATTTGAAATTCCATTATGGAGGATGGTTACCAGGCTTGTGGTTTTGTTCTGTTTTGCAGTTTGCTTCTTGTTTTAGTTGTAAGAGATACCTAGGATTTTTTATTGGAAAAAGAAAAATTAGTACAAAACACTAATCTCATGCAAGGTATTCAAAATATTGCCACATATGGCATTTCAGTATTAATTACTGCTTTTCATTTTTCACCATTTCCCTTATCTCCCTGTTCACGATGCAGCCCTTAAAAGCATTTGTCGAAGGAAGGAGAATGAGGTTAGGAACTTCAGGGAACCGTCACAGACCTAGAGAAAATGGGAGAGCAGGGAAGGGAAGGGAGATGTGCCTGTGCCAGGGGCTGCAGGAGCTCCCCCACAACCGGTTGTTGCATATGGGGGTGCTCGTGGGGAAGATGGTGCGAAGCAGCACCGGGAAGCACCGAGTGCAGCGTGCCGTGCTTCTGCTACAGCCTCGCAGCTCCTCCTCCCTCCTGAAAGCAGACCCTGTATAGCAACCATCACGTGAGCTTGTCTCTTCAAAGCTGTTTTTTTTTCACTCCAGGACAGAACAACCCTCTTGAACGAAAGCTTTGCTTTGAGGGCAGAGGGAGAGAGCTCGAGAGAGAGAGCAAGGTTCTCTGCTGTTTTACCCCCCATTGCTTGAGTCGGGGGCAGAGGTGGTCTTGCCAGAGACCTTGGAGTCTGGGCACCCACAGAGGATGGTGCAGGGAGAACCCTTGTGCTGCTGCTCTTCAATTCTTCTGGTACCAACAACAACATTAGTGGTTGCAGCCCTCAATTTTTTTATTTCTAAGGCAGCTGTGATAGTGGTTAGGTTGCAGCAGTATTTATTAGTCATTGTGACCTTTTTTTTCCCTGGTACTGTTACAGGCAACAAGTGCTGCCCTCAAAAAAATCTAAGGGCTTCTTGGAATTCTGGTTCTCAGAGAAACCTGGAACCTGTTTGGTGTTTTGTTTTGTTTGGGTTTTTTTGTTTTGTTTTTGTTCTATTTTGTTTGTTCAAGTTACTTTAACTTTGTTGGGAATGTTCTTTGACACAAATGAAAACACGGTTTTTCAGCATAAATGTTGAGACAGACAGAATGCTCCTCGTGCATTGTATTTCCAGTCCCATGAGGTGCCACTGTTGGTGAATGAGCTGTTTTGCTTCTCCAGAAGTATCTGTGGCAAAAACCACTGAAAGTAGTAAGCAGCTTGGGGGTGGGATGAGTTCAAAGCCCAAAGCATCTCCAGGTAGCTCTGTGAGCTAATCTCTTAGTTGCTTTCTAGTTTCTAGATGTTTCTTTTTTAAAACTCTTCTGTTGTTCTGCTTCCTGCAATGTTTGAGATGTCATTGAGGTGCTTTTCTTCATTTCCCCCTCCCAATTCAATTGAAAGTTCAAGTATTATCCCTGTAAATTGCAAATTTTGATCATTATCCAAATGGTCAAACAGACTAGGTTTAAAGTAAACTTCCCTAAAACAAACCAACATTTGTCTGGAAGTAAAATGTTACTTTCTTCCATTTCTTTTGTATTTATTGCTCATGGTACTGTCAGCAGAGAAAGACCTGTGCGTTTGGCTGTGATAATTTACACAGTGTTTAGTGGCTAAGAGCTACAGACATGGTCAATGAGCTAATTCAATAATCTCTTGCCTTCTGCTGAGTAAGTGATGTGTTACAAGAAGATGTTTGTACAGGTCCTAAATAGCTGCAGTGTCACATCAGGCAGCACTCCTGTGCTAGGATGTAGCAATGGCTCCAGGGGTGGGCATCTGAAGAGTTCCCCTATGTATTAACTGCCTCCAGATTTTGGATGCTGTCACCACTTGAACTGGTGACTTTGTTTCTTGTGAGTTACCCTACATGATGTACATAGAATCAAAATTTGTTAATATAGGTATATGTCTTCATTTCTCTGAAGACAGACAAATACACATATTTTTTCTTTTATATGTATTAATGTTCAATTACTAGGAGTATTAATGAATATATTTACCTACTGAAAAAAAAAAAAAGGTAGCACTCAAAATGCAAAGCTCTTACTAGAACAAGAGGAAATCAAACAGGATCACAAGCCAAAGGAAAAAGATTTGGGGTGATCAATAGAGAAGAACAGTAAGAGTAGCAAGGAATGTGCAAATCCTCCTATTTGCATTGCATAGTGCAACATTGTCCTGTTTTATGCTCTTTTTTTTTTTCTCTGCAAATCAAACAGTATCCAGAATCATGGCATGATATAGTTGAATCAACTCGCATCCATTATGTTTAAAGACCACAACACAGGGCATCTGTAATATAGGACTGTACATATTTCTTGTGGTTCTGATACTATTAAAGCTACTTAAGTGTCATGACGTGTTTATTTATGAGATCATCAGAGCCACTTAATAACTTTCTCTTGGTTACTTGTTTACATCTGTGCAATACAGAGCCAGATTGTGCAGCCCACAGTCACATCAGTGAGTACTTACGCATGCAAGTTGTGCCACTGACATAAGGGCTTCACAATCTGGCCCATAATGTATCAAAATACATGAGGCCAAGATCTTATCACTTGCGATCATGTAAATCTGGCTTTAATCCATTTAAGCTCCAAGTTAGGTACCTAGATATAAATCAGTAAAATTTCATTGGCTTCAGTATTTGATTCACCGGAGCTACTCTGATTTATGCTGAGAAGATCAGGCCCATTAGATTTGCAATTTAGAAATGCATTTGCTCCACTGCATGTATAAATGTTAGGATAGCTGAAATTAACATCACTGCAAAAAAGATTATTTTCAACACTGGCTATTTAAAATACCTCTTTGCACAACATAAACAAAGCGAATTATGTCAGAGTTAGAAGCAAGATGGGTTAAGAGTTACATATGTCTTAACCTTTACACTGGCTATGAGTACATCAGTTCCTACAAGATGAACTGCATTATAAAGTAAATAGATCTGCTTTAAAGAAAGGTCAGGACACATGTTCTGCTAAAATCTAATTTCAGTCTATTGCCCTATAACCTACTGCTCTCTGGAATACAACAGATATAATAGTAAAGAGCCTGCATTTAATTATCTGTGATATAAAACCTCCTTATCCTCCAGAGATTATTNTTGATCATTATCCAAATGGTCAAACAGACTAGGTTTAAAGTAAACTTCCCTAAAACAAACCAACATTTGTCTGGAAGTAAAATGTTACTTTCTTCCATTTCTTTTGTATTTATTGCTCATGGTACTGTCAGCAGAGAAAGACCTGTGCGTTTGGCTGTGATAATTTACACAGTGTTTAGTGGCTAAGAGCTACAGACATGGTCAATGAGCTAATTCAATAATCTCTTGCCTTCTGCTGAGTAAGTGATGTGTTACAAGAAGATGTTTGTACAGGTCCTAAATAGCTGCAGTGTCACATCAGGCAGCACTCCTGTGCTAGGATGTAGCAATGGCTCCAGGGGTGGGCATCTGAAGAGTTCCCCTATGTATTAACTGCCTCCAGATTTTGGATGCTGTCACCACTTGAACTGGTGACTTTGTTTCTTGTGAGTTACCCTACATGATGTACATAGAATCAAAATTTGTTAATATAGGTATATGTCTTCATTTCTCTGAAGACAGACAAATACACATATTTTTTCTTTTATATGTATTAATGTTCAATTACTAGGAGTATTAATGAATATATTTACCTACTGAAAAAAAAAAAAAGGTAGCACTCAAAATGCAAAGCTCTTACTAGAACAAGAGGAAATCAAACAGGATCACAAGCCAAAGGAAAAAGATTTGGGGTGATCAATAGAGAAGAACAGTAAGAGTAGCAAGGAATGTGCAAATCCTCCTATTTGCATTGCATAGTGCAACATTGTCCTGTTTTATGCTCTTTTTTTTTTTCTCTGCAAATCAAACAGTATCCAGAATCATGGCATGATATAGTTGAATCAACTCGCATCCATTATGTTTAAAGACCACAACACAGGGCATCTGTAATATAGGACTGTACATATTTCTTGTGGTTCTGATACTATTAAAGCTACTTAAGTGTCATGACGTGTTTATTTATGAGATCATCAGAGCCACTTAATAACTTTCTCTTGGTTACTTGTTTACATCTGTGCAATACAGAGCCAGATTGTGCAGCCCACAGTCACATCAGTGAGTACTTACGCATGCAAGTTGTGCCACTGACATAAGGGCTTCACAATCTGGCCCATAATGTATCAAAATACATGAGGCCAAGATCTTATCACTTGCGATCATGTAAATCTGGCTTTAATCCATTTAAGCTCCAAGTTAGGTACCTAGATATAAATCAGTAAAATTTCATTGGCTTCAGTATTTGATTCACCGGAGCTACTCTGATTTATGCTGAGAAGATCAGGCCCATTAGATTTGCAATTTAGAAATGCATTTGCTCCACTGCATGTATAAATGTTAGGATAGCTGAAATTAACATCACTGCAAAAAAGATTATTTTCAACACTGGCTATTTAAAATACCTCTTTGCACAACATAAACAAAGCGAATTATGTCAGAGTTAGAAGCAAGATGGGTTAAGAGTTACATATGTCTTAACCTTTACACTGGCTATGAGTACATCAGTTCCTACAAGATGAACTGCATTATAAAGTAAATAGATCTGCTTTAAAGAAAGGTCAGGACACATGTTCTGCTAAAATCTAATTTCAGTCTATTGCCCTATAACCTACTGCTCTCTGGAATACAACAGATATAATAGTAAAGAGCCTGCATTTAATTATCTGTGATATAAAACCTCCTTATCCTCCAGAGATTATTCAGAAGAATAATAGAAGGTATTCTCAAAATAATGTATTTACTTCTGTATGGTGAATGCATTGTTTTAACTGTCTTGCCTGCTCTCTGGAAATATTATTCCAGAACCTCTTGTACCCTTAATCCAATGTTATATTATTTTTGTGTCCTGCAAGACTAGATTGTTTTACAGATCCAAGCAAAGTGTATTGTATACTGTTAGCTAGAGGAAGGTTCCTGCAATCATATTAAGAGCAAGCTTTGTTCATCATCCCTATGCATTAACTGTTTGCTGATGCCTGTTTTTAAGACAAATTACATTATGATTCAACAGCTTAATAACAACATCAATTTTGCCTGATACAAGCCAGAAGAACTTTAAAGGGAAGGGTACTTGCCACAATCTCAGTGTAAGCTCTGCAGAGAAACACCTAAAGATAACATGTAGATTTAAATAAAAGAATAATTAAGACAGGCTTACTAATGTTATAACTGATGTGCCATGCAGTCCTAAATCAACATGTCATTTAGAAAGGAGATAGATGGGCAGTTAGCTTTTAATGGTGATCATTCAAGCACCTGCCTGAAATATTTAAACAATTTTCAGGAAACAAAAGAGAGAAACACATGTCTAGAGCTTAGATCTAAATGAAGAAATTTTTGTCTCCCATTTGACATTGAATATATCATTGGAAACAGGCATGTACAAACTGTGTTCTGAACTGATATGAACTGGTCTAATTACTGAATAAATTAGAGTAACTCCAGCAAAATACAACAGCTGAGGCTCGGGTGTGAGCCGGCCACAGCAATTTATCTCACCTGGGTCCCAGGAAGGACTGTCCTGCAGGATGTTTTGAAAATAAATGCTCCCTAAGAATTAGCATTTTAGCAGAGTTTAAGAGGTTTCTAATTTGAATTTTGCAGCCGGGTAAGCATTGATTCTCTATAGTTTGACTCCAGAAAATGACCGAGCTGATCGCATTCACTTCTGCCTTTATTCCTCCATCCATCACCAACTCCACAATCTTAAGATGATTGTTCAATATGTAGGTGAATTAAAACTTCATATATTTACACAGATACTTCCCTGGAGTCTTTTCCATGGAAGACAATTATAATCATTTAAGGTAGTATTCTGTCATCATTTGAAACTCATCATTCCCATTGAATTCCAGGGTGTTCTGTGAAAAAGAAGAAAATTATAGAAAAGTCAAGGGGAAAAAAGAAAAGAAAAGGAAGGAGAGGAATCAGTTTGGCTTCTGAAGCTGCCCCAGAAAAATGAATAGACTGAAACCCTGTATCTGTGAGTATCTTGGGAATTGGATTGGAAATGCCTTTGAAATTGTTACACAAAAAGATGTGACAGGTTTGGTTTGGTTTGGTTTGTGTTTTTTTAAATGAAGTTGCTTACTGTGTAATGCTGTCTTGTTTGAACATGTAGAGTTTATGGTAGAAGCTCCTTACTTTTGCTATCTATGAAGCTCACATTATATCTGTGAGGGTCCTCCATGCTGCCAATTCCTCAGAAGCTGAAGCATGTGGAAGGTCTTGCAAGAAACAGATGATTAAATATTTTCCTACAGGCTCTGCCCAGGTACTGCATGGTGCTGAGCTCAATAGCACTCTCTGATTCTTCCAAGAGAAAAAAACAAACAAAAACCCAAACCACAAAATGGTAAATATTTATGTCAACTGCTGCTTATTGATTTCCTTGCCATGTGTTTCCAAAACACCTTCACACTTAGTGAAAAGCCACAGTGCAAAATTACTTACTAGGCTACCAATAAGTGTAGAATATTTTTATTTTATTTTTTTCCCCATGTCTCTTTTGGGGATTGCCAAAGGGTCTGCTTTCAGTCTGGGATTGCTCTAGTGCTTTCTCCTTTGTAGAGGAAAAGGGCTGAGATGACCCTTCGGAGGGTTTGAGGTGGGAGCTTTGAGTCACCTCCCTTGGGGGCATTTTCTTGTCTTGTTTGGTAAGTCCATAGAGCTGTTGCAATCTGATGCACTTCAGAAATATAAAAGTTGTTAAGGCATATGACTGTGCTGGTGAAGCTGGTTTAATCGTACCCAAAGGAGAACAACAAATTCCACCCAGAAGCAAGAAAAACTCCTCTAATTCTTCTTTAGGGAGCATCTGTATAACTAACTTTCCTATTCCAGTGCAATGAGACCTAGCAGTTTCTGCAGAGACTACTGGCTTTACTGTCTCAAGTTCTCTTAGAAACCTTAATACTGCCACACCAGAGAGCTCCTCGTGGGGCATTAAAATACAGATCCCTAGAACCTCTCTTCCATTTCTTGCAAAATTAATGGTAATTACCAAGAATGATTAGCAGGTTCAGTGCTTATTAGTCTTCTTAAAAAAATCTGAAACAAATGCTTTTTCTTCCACTGTAACTGATCATTTTAATTTTCCTTCTTCATCTGTAATAAAAATTGACGTTAAAGGATGCCTGAGGCAGTGTAATGAGAATGAAATTAGGTTTTCAGTTGGCTGGTCAAAAGCATTTTATACATTATAATAAACAGTTTATTTTACTCTTTTGCTTATGACATAATAAATAATAAAAACATTTTCTTGAAATAGATATTGCCCACTTTGCTACAGAGAACTCATGCAGGGATCTTTTCCATTTGTGGGGGCACATAGCAAGTCTGAGGAATGTCGGCCACCCTTTGGATTATACATGACAGTGGACCTCCACACTGAGCATGACCACAAAATTGAAGACTTTTATCAGAAATGCAGAGTCAATTACACTGTATAACCTGGGGGTAAATCTCCATCAAGGCATTTCTGATTAATGGCTCAGAACATTATATGGCATCCTTAAAGCCAAGCCAAAGCCTGTATTTAAACAAATTGTGCTGTTGCATTTGTAAGCTGTTGAGCAACAGAGTGAGCCTGATCAGGAGCACCATGCAGCCAAGCTTTCCCACTGCATTGGAGGAACCAATTTTTTCCCCCACCTAGACTATAAACTTGGCTGGTGAGGGGAACTGGGCTTGTTAATGGTTTGGAGAAATTATTGATTATCAAACTATTCACCAATTTCTGAGAATTGAGAATGTTTGCAGAGAAGGGGAAAAAGAGGCTCAGACAGCTGTTCAGGGTTTGGTGAAAGTATGTGACCACTGAGATGTGTCCTAGTTCACCTACCTACCCCTGCGTTCATATTTTTTCACAACTTGTGTAAGTTTTGTTTTGTTTTCCACAGAAGCTCTTTCTAAAGTGAATGCATGAGACCTTGAATTGCTTAGATTGGTTTAGATTGATTATAGTGCCTTCTTCAAAGCAAGAAATCAAAATAGGCTAGTGGCAAGATGAACACATAACATATTGATAAATGTAGTTACAGATATGAAATGGACAAGAAAAAGAGAGAATAGCTGAGTTTCTCGCATATGATTCTTACAGTTCTTGACAGCTCAAGCTCCCACATGCTTGAATAGTTCAATACTGGATTAGTGTGATGCCTGCTTGTTGGATCCTGTGGGGCATAGACTCAGCAAGAAACACATCATTCAGGATTTTGGGGACAGCTTGTAAACTGTCCAACACTACTGGCAATCCCACTCCAATAAAAGTCTAACTTGAAGATGAAATGGGTGAGGGAAACAGACACTTTTTCTGCTCCCATAATTTATATTCTAAATTACAATTATTTCTGTAGAATAGTGGAAAGTTTTCTTTGTAAACAAAATGAACTACATTGATGAATCTAGAGCATGCTTAAGTGCAAAAGGAAGAAAGAAAAGCAGAAGGGAAGTGTGAGGACTGAACTGAAATATTATTTATTTTTACTGAAACCCATGGCAAAGTTGCCATCATATATAATAAGACTACTTATTAGTATCAGGGCCTGGTTGTTGGGGTTTTTTTTTTCTGTGCTTAGGGAAAAGGAAAATTCCCACTAAAAGTACATGCACACCTTGTTTGTATAAGGCAAGAAATTGTGTTGAATTAGACTCTTTTGATGGGGAAAAAAATAATCCAGTGTTTAAAAACTGTTGAAACCTTTGGGATCCTAACAAGTGCACTAGTTATATTATTTTTATATTTTATGTAATTCAAGTATTTGTCGTAATTTAGGTGACAAGAATTTCACCTGGCTTCCCCTTCATGGGGTGTGCAGAGGAGGTCATGGAATCTTCCATGTATCTCTGTCTTTCAATAATTTTCCAGGAAGCCCAAGGACCAGCAGTGTGACCTCCCTTTTATTTTAAAACTCAATTATAGAAAATAGAAATGTGGGAGGAAAAAATTGAACTGTTTTCAGAGAGGAAGCAACTGTTTTTTCCACTGAGTATTGCTTCTCCCTTTCTGACTCAGCCCTCACTCATGTGCCATGTCCATATGGATGAGGTTTACGGGCATATATGCTCTTCTAGAATATCAAAATATTTACCTTGTGCATTTCAGTACTACATCATTAATTTTACTAACCTCCCATTCTCAGTAAGTGCCAGCTGTCTTTGGGTTTCTAAGGCACTCAGATCTGATAAGTGAGCTCTTGTGTTAGCACTGTGACGGTCAAAGGTCCATGTCAGGTCAGGACCTCTGCTCTGTGGGAGAGATAAACTGATTTAAAACTACCAGAGGAAACAAGTAAAGGGAAAAATAGAATTTATAAAGCTTATGAAATATCATGAGACTGTTGTAGCCTTTCGGACAAATGCTGAATGCAGTTAACCTGGAGGAAAACGGGGAGAGATCAAAAGATCACCTGCTGCTAGGAAAAGACCTGGTGCTAAGGATGACTGTGACATAATGAGATCTTTTTTAGCTATATCAGCAATGATGTTTCGATTTCCTTGTGAGAGACTGGAAAGGTATAATTAGGAACATTTATTTTTTTTTCCTCTAGGGAGTCAGCT
>VYZU01047149.1:0-26043 GCA_013401355.1 Ceyx cyanopectus
TGACCCCAAACCGCAACATAAGCCAAAATGAACTGTTAGTACCAATCAAGAAAATCAGAAGTCTTGTTTCTAGCTTTCTGCAGCAGGAACAGGTTATACATAATACTGGTTACAAAACCTTCCTCCTTTCTCCAAGTGAATCAACTTTACTGCTCTAGAGAAAGGCAAGAAACACACTTGGGAATAACTATCTTTGTGACAGCAGATTATGAGCTACCCTAATGAAAAACTATGTGGGATAGTCACCTTGTTCAGACTCAGCCATTGGAGCAGAGGAACCTCAGTGCTGCTTAAACAAAGCAGCAAAGATTTCTTACTATCACCATTCAGATACAGTTGTACATACAGTGCAGTGTTGTCGCAACACGGGATGGGGAAACAGTTTGATGCAAACTAAGCTCCAAAGTTTATTAAGAAAAGCAGTCCTTTTATATTCTTTTTCTTATAGTACCGATATCGCAGTCTTTTGTGATAGGTTTAAACAATCATCGTGCTAACTAATAATTGGCTGTTACAACATCGGCAGTTTTAAGCTATGTATGACATATTCATTTAGCCTGACCTAACTTCCTAACAATTCACAATAGAAGCTTTTAACAACAAATTCTTCTTTTATCATATCTCTTTCCTGCTGGGGATGTGCTGTTCTACATGTTCTTTCGACCAAGGCTTATGTTGCAACTGCTCTAAGGTCAGAAGCTGTTCTGAGCTGTCAGCACATGAATCCACAGTGCAGAGCTAAGCTGTTTCAGGGTCGTATGGTTTCTCATCTAGTGAGGAAAGGTGTTTTTCAAGTGCCTGAAAAGGATACCTGGGCCACTTTGCAGACCCTGGTAGCATGGGCTGGGTGGGCGCATGTCTGATCTCTGCTTCATTCTCCCCTTCAAGGGATGTCTCTATAACATCCCTCGAGAAACTCAACACTGAAGCTGTCAACTGTTCTGTGAGCCTAGGTAAGCAGCAGGAGCCAATTGCATAGCTACTGACAACAGTGACAAACAAACACCAAACAATTCAGCATTTCATCAAAATAATGATACGTGGGATATCTGATTGGGAGGTATTAATTAAGTATGGTTGACCTCTGTATTATTCTCCACTTCTGGTCAGTGAAAATCTCAGGTTAAAGACTTCACACTGGAACAGAGGGCTGTACAATTTATCTAGGATATAAAGCATCCTGCACAGTGCATATATTCTGTATATATCGTATATATCATATATATACATATATATCATATATTCTAAAGGAGACTACAGTGCATGCTGGTAAAGCTAGAAATTCAGAGGAAGCAACAGTAATCATGAAACTACACCAAGTAATAAAAACTATATAGAACAGTCAAAACCAAAATGAAAGATTGTAAGCAAGATGAAGTAAGGTTTATGCCTTCACCAAACACAGTAACTATGGCAACTCACACCACATCCACCTGAACTTTCTACCAAAAACACTTCTCGTGTCAGTGCATTCCACTGCTTAGGTGAAGTCTGGGCTTCTGTGTACATTTAGAAGTGGCTGTAGACAGTGAGAGGATGATCTAATCACAAGCAGCAGTCTGTGAAGCACAAGCTGTGGAGATGGTGCTTTTAGCCCAGCAAGGAAGCAATCCTTTATGTGGGGGCTCCATGTTCAACAAAGCAGGCAGTGCAAAAACTGGGTGAGTTATAGATCAGATACTTTCAATCTGCACCAGTGCTCCCAGACCATCAAGCTCAATTCTCCAAGCTTCTGGATTGTCCTCAAGGACCTCTTGGATTCAAGAATGATTCTCACTTAGGCTGAGTCCTCATCTTTCTAGGAAGAAGATACCTGTTGCTCTACTACACATAACTGCATCTTATGTACAAGCACTTCATCATGCAGCATTTATAGGGTCTCATTCGATTTTTTGGTTTTAATTTCATTTTGTCCTATTAATTTGTATGCTGTTTATTTTGAGTAAGCTTCAGAAGCTGACTTATTTGTAAGGGAAACAGACCCAGTTTCAGTGTGAGACAGACAGACACACTTTAACCATTTCCCTTAAATAAAAAAAAAAACCCACACAACTGTAAGACAAAATATATTGGGGAAGACATGTCAGCTGGTGCAAAGAATCTGAGCTCTACTGACTTTGGGGATACAGGCAAATTTATAGCAGGCGAGCCACTCCCCCACTCTATGATGCAACTTGTAGAGATTTCATTGAGTCTTGCAATAGTGAAGGTTTGTTTGTTTTTTTTAAAGTGTTGTTTAAATCAAAAGACTGCACAAGAACATAAACTTGGGTTGATTTGGGGTTTTTTTTGTGTTGGCTTTTGCTGAAGTTTGAATTTCTAGTCTATATGGCTGTAAAGAACTGGAAAATGTTAGGTAAATGCTATTCTGTAAAAAGAGCCAACAATTTTAAACATATCTCATAATCATTATTATTTTTATACCTGGTGTATGTTTTTTATTTGTGAGAGATAAATAAATATTAAATTCAAATAGAATAATAAAAAAATCTTATAAAACATTGTCCTAACTCTAAAACTTTAACAAAGCAGAGTGTTGAAGTTGGCAAAGTCATGTCTCAGGTCAAATCAGGGGCAACTTCAGTACAATTAGTAGGGCTGGAATGAAGGGATGTAGCAATACAACCTGTCCTTTTAAGAAAGGAAGAGGATTTTTCCACCATATTTCACAAGGACTGTGTTACTGTCTTGTCCTGGTTACTTGTGCTGTACAGATGGGGAGGCAGGTGTTCTGCTTAATCTGTGCAGCTTCTTAAATACAACCAATACTTAAATACAACTGCATTAAGAACAGGAAGGGGAGCTTTTGAAAACTGGTCAGCTGAGATGCATAGGAGCTACAAGAAGACATGTTGGGATTCCTACCATGAGATCTCCTGCAAGGACAATGCTCATTATCAGATTTGAAGTTCTCCTGGCAGTGATTCCATTTTCTCCCACAACCCCCACTTTTTTTGTTTGTTTGTTTTGTTTCATTGGTTTGGGTTTTTTTACCTCTCCCTCACTGACTGACTGTACAGGAACCTTTGCAGCAGAGCTCTCTTCAAGGAGAGAGGATCAGTGTTAAATACAATTCAAATAGATGTCAATAAAGGATGAAATTCTCTGTTAGGAGCACACTTAAAACACATGAGCATAGCATGTTATAGCTTGAAAGATAAACTTGCTCTTTCCCTGCCTGCTATCTTTCTCACAGCAGAAAACAATGCTCCCTTCTCCTCTAAAAATACACAGTGCATAATAAAAACTGTATTGTACAATCAGCCCCTTGATGTTTTTAAGGTAGTAGCAGGAACTGATACTGCCCAGAGCAGCAATGAGTTTCTGAGTCCCACACGTGGTAAAAGAAACTGAAAACAAGGGATGCATGGAAAATCCATTAGCAGAGACCTACATGGAGACAAAACATTTTGGTTTTCAACAGATATCAAGAAGTCCAAGCACAGCATGCTAATGTTTATGATAGAAGTTAGTCTGTCTCCAAGCTTATGTTACTTTGTTATGGTAAAAGAATGTGAAATGTCAGAATAATCACTGGTATTTTTACTAACTCTTCTTAGTAGCTTCTTTCAACTGTAGCTGGTTTTAATTTGAGGAATAAAGGTGGGCATAGCTTAACATTTATAAAGCTCTAATTGATAGCATTTCCCTCATGGAGAACAAGAGCACTTTATTTCTTAGAAATTTTTTAATTAGATGTTTTGATTTTAGTTGGCAAATTTCTGGAGAGTTTTTGTGTTTGTTTGGTTAGGGTTTTTTTATAAGTCCTCTTTTCCAGCATAACTAAATCTGAAATGTTTCTACCATTAAGATGACAGATGACACGACCCAAAGGCAAACACCCAGGATCATCTATCAGGTGTTTGGCTCTGCTGTGGTTTACTGTGTGCTTTGCCAGCAAGTCTTAGCACCTTTGTGTGTTTCATTTTCCTTACCTGTAAAATTGAGAAAATGACATGCACCCTCTTTCTTAAAAGCTTTGGCATCTTTTCTATATAAAATGACCCTCAGCACCAAAATACAAATGCAAATGCTTAGATAACCCTATCTCTACTACATATAAAGGAGAGTTGATAGGGAGAGAAACAGTAACCTTTGTCACACAGGATTTGGGGTTGGTTTTGGTTTCTAGTCTCTATTAATTTATTTTTACCTTCCAGAATTGTCTGAAACATCTGCTGAATTGGCACAATGTGAATGAGGGATTCCATCTCACACTAATTTTGTCCTGATGCAAAACTGTCAATGTCTGGTGTTTTGAAAAGCAACATTTTCTTCTGAGTGCAGTGCCAGGAATAATCTCCTGCTCTTTGACTCAATTTGTAAGCCCACAGGGTTATGTATTTATTTACTTATTTATTTTGATGTCTCAAAAAAAGCAATGCATGTTGCTCTACCAGACTGCATGCTGTAAAACCGTGGAAGCAAATAAACTGCATTTGTTAATGTTAATTGGTCTTACTTTACCATGTCATTTCCAATTTTTTTCAAAATGGAGATTAAAAAGGGCTGGAGAAAAAGCTGTGATTTTGTCATAAGCAATCCAGTTAGCAGAGTGAACTGAAGGGATCTGATTGTTCAAGCTCCGCACAACCAACGAACCGCACAAATTCACATTAATCTGTCTGTTCACACCCCCTCACACTCGTCTGCACAGCCCTGTGTCCTGCAGGCAGCAGAGGCCCCTGAGTGTGCACAGCTATGTGCAGAAGGGCCACACTGTCCTGCACGCGTTTCCCAATTTTCCCATTGTACACACCTTTGAAAGTGTGCATGCTGAAATATCAATAGGCATACAACTCAGATGGCCTCAGATGGCCTGTTCAGGCCCAATGGCAAAGACAATTTTGACTTGTCACTTGTGGTTGATGTGGGGTGTTTGCTCTGTGGAAAACTTCAGACAGTGAAAACCCAGGAAGCACAACATCACTTGTATGGGCTTGAGAATCTCCAAAACAGTTGAACTCGCCCACCCTCCTGTACAAAGGCAGAACTGCATCCCCACAGTGCTGCTCTGAGCTCCCCAGTCTGAAGTTAAAAGACCCAAGGGAGAATGTTCCAGCCTCCATGATCTCATTCATTCAGCACATTTTCATTAATATCCTGCTTCAATCTTCCAGCTGATACTTTCAGTTGTATTTTTCTTTGCAGTCCCCCAGTTCTAACACCATGGTGTTTATGCCTTTCACATACCTACACACAGTCACTACTCATCCATGTCCTTGCCCTCAGTTTCAGTAGTTCTCAGACACTGAGCCACTGCCACTTGCATACACATAAACAAATCCACATATGTCTAGATAAACTCGCTTATTTTCTCAGAATTTCCACCCAGTTTAGTCTTGAGGTAACCAAAACAGAGCATACTGTCCTCAGAGAGGTTATAATTCTGGTCAAAAAAATCCTTCCTCTACTGTCCATCCTGTTTGGGACTTTCTTGTTGCCAAATCATTGCACCACATATTTATATTTTATTTTGTTTTACCTAACCTTGGGTCTCTGTCAGAAAAACATTCTTCTAGGTTTCTCCATGGGAATAAGGTTTCCCTCGTGTATTAGCTACTCGATTTCTATATTGCATAGCATTGTACAGTTTTCAGTTCACATGCCCATGTTCTATAGGTCTATTTGGACATACCTGGGCATCTTCACTGTACTCTCAATCTCCCAAGTGACTGTCATCTAAAGATTTTATTACCACAGCCTTCTTTCAGATCATTACCAGTAGCTAAGAATTACCAAAAATCCTGTCTTGGTGCCAATCTCTGCTAAACACCTCCCTAAAACACAATACATTGCTGTTAATAATTATCCTTCAGACAGTTTGAAGTCCTTATGACACAATGTTTATACCCAAACCAATGTGTAAACTTGTTTTGCAAGCAGGAATGTCATCAGAAACCACATCAATTACATTAGTAAAATCCAAAACATGAGTAGATCCAGCAAATTACTTTTTATACATAGATTTCACAATCCTGTTTTCTAAAATAAGTTTGGAAAAAAAATCTATTTTTCTTTACTACTGAGGCTCACTTTTTTTCTCCTGTAAATAAATTTCCATAGCCATTCCCTTTTTTCCATTCCTGTATTCCTCTTCTCAAGCTTAGATATTCCCAAGAGCTTCATTAATTAGTTAGGAAGACAAAATTTGTCTTAGTTTACCCTGCATCACAAAAAGCCAATGATAAATTCAATGTTTGTTGCAGCTGCCAAGCAGATGCGGGCCCTGAACTCTGCAATTTTTGTTCCCTCTGTCTAATGTAAGTCAGAATTTTTAGGGAAACGTTTATGCAGTTACCAGAGTGTGGTACTTGAAATGCCTTCTAATATTAGTGCTTTGAGATGTATCATCTCAAACAGTGAAATGGGGTCTTGCTGATGGTAGGAAGACATGTCAAAGAGCAGTTTCAAGTTTGGATTTTACCTTGGAGCCCAGAACTGGACACCAGCTTCCCTATAATTGTATAGGGATTCTGGCAAAGATGAGATTGAAGTGAGATACCACAAGATACCACCAAAACCCTGAGTTTTCCAGGTAGCAGGCATCTCAGTAATACTGGAAGAAGACAGTTATTCACAGCTTGAATGCTTTTGGCCCCATATGCAGAGCAGGGGACTACAAAACCCCAAAATGACTATGTGACTGCAGAAACAAAGCAATCAGAGATTCACATAATTCAAAACCACACATTTAGTGCTATTTGATAGAAAAAGAAAACCTGTCGTCATATGAGACGAGGAAGACAGGTAGGAAGATTGTCAGATCTGAAACTGGGTAAAAAAACCAAAACAAAACATAAAAAAATTACATACTCTGTTAGAGAAGACTAGAGCTCCCAAAATCACTAACAGAAAAATGTACTGCACCTTCAAATTACAAGGAATCCAGCCTGGAAATCAAGTACAGGGAAGTCAAAAAAGGATATGCACAGATGGCACAATCATATGGCCAGCATATGGAAATCAAACAAAACAGCTACTGCTTTTTAAGCTCACAAGAACAATGAATTGGAGACAAGCAAGAGACCTCTTTCTTACCCTGTTTATTTCCCTGAATACCCCATCGCTCCCCAGCCCTCACAGCACATGTGGCACTTACCCTGTTTTTCATGTATTTGCCACTTTTAACTCCTAAGAAGCCTCAGACTGTTCCATAAGTACTCTACTTTCCTAAGCAAAACCATGCAAAGAAGTAGCAGCTGAAAGGCAACAGAAGTATTGGCATGTAGTTTCCTAAAAAAAAAAATCTGTACAACAACCTCACCATCAACACTGGGCTCATTCTTACAGCTAGATGGAAAGAGTAGCATAGGAGCATCACTGTGCACACACATATACAGTGTGTTTATTTAACCACACACATTACAAGCTTGTTGAAATCACAACATATCTTAAATCTAGGCAAAATGTTTTAATTAAAGGAAACATGTTTTCCTCATTAATACACTGTATGATGTATCAACGACCATGACGTACTCCCGTGGCATGTTTTTTTTCTTCTGTGTGTGAACATCTGTACATTTCCCCAGAAGCTGATTTTGACACATGTGATGCAGGAACAGAAATGTCTTTTCAGTGGAAGTCTAAAGCAAACAGATGTGTCAAGAGTCTGCCAACAAGTTACAAGCAAGTTACTTCTGCTCCAGGACATAATAACCTATACACCTCTCCTTAGAACACTTGTCTTTTTTGGAAAACAAGACCCCATACCACAAGTTATATTTCCAGTTGTATGGGATGTACTTACAGGATGACAGAAGGGATCTTTAGAGATAATGTAGTCCAACCCTCTGTTAAAGCAGAGTCAGTTATTGCTGCTTGCTGTGAAACATGTCCAGTGGCATTCTGAGTATCTCCAATGATGGAGACTCTGTGCACACCCTGGGTAACTCGCTCCAGTGTTTGACCATCCTCATATCGCAAAAAAATTACCTTATATTTAAGCCAAATTTCCTGTATTTCAACTTGTGCAGAACTGAGTCAGACTTTGTGCCCTTTATTGTCTTTACTGTCCACCATCAAATAGGAATACAAAATGGCAAGATATCCACTGAGCCTGTTGTTCTCCAGGCTCAACAGTCTCAGCTCTCTTTGCCTCTCCCCATATGCCAGTCTCCTGTCCCTTATCTCTGTAGCCCTTCACTGGACTCTCTTCAGCACACACAAGTATGTCTTGTACTTGGAGCCCGGGTCTGGACACAGGCCCTGGATGTGTCTCACCAGTGCTGAAGAAAGGGTAAGAATCACTTCTCTCAAACTAATGGCAACACTCCTCTTAACACAATCTGGGATGCTGTTGGTCACCACTGCAGAGGCTTAGAACTGACCTGTCATTCACCAGAAGCCCCAGACCCCTGGCTTCTGGGTACCTCTGGTACACATGGACGTTTTCAAATCTGCATATCCAAGCCCAGGCACATAAATCAGTATCAGGCATCAAAATAAAAGCAGGTTGCAATTCCAAGGCACTGCACACCTACAGCTCCCACTGGAGAAAAGTGGAAGCGTTATGATTAAAGCCTTATTTCATGTTTCCAGGTTGCCTGCAGCAGAGCCTTCATCATCAAATTGTGTATAAATGGAGTCTCTCTAAGATGCTACATTTCAACTGAGTTCTAACACAAACCACTCAGGAGAAAAGTGCATTTCCTTCCAGTTTATTCCTTTGGTCTCGATTGTGGCAAGTTATGAATGTATCATAAGATAGTACCACACAACATAGGAGCATGCAGCTCTAAGATAACTCATCCTAAAACAGTGATCTACATGGAAGGTTAGATAACACTGCATTATACATTAGAATATTCGTTTCTTTACAAACAGACCCCCACTGCCATGTGCTGGGAGGTATGAGTTAGACATGATGAACATAATAAAGCACAGCCATCAGTGTTTAGGATACCTTTTTATAAAGCACTTGCCTGTCTCTGCACTTAGAATAGGTAGCTGCATCCATTCCCTTATTAACCACCAGGCCTTCATCATTCCTGAACTCTCTCATTAAGGTGAATAGCAGAAAAGGGAAAAATAAGGTGTTACCACTAAAGGCCCATTCCTGGCCCCTGGGGTGTCAAGTTGTATGAGATAGTTGCAGAATGTAAATGCAGAAATGAGCACTACAGAAATGCTTATGGATGAGGAAGTAATATCATGAATTGTGTTATGTCAAGTGAGACCCTACTTATAAACAGACAAAAAGCTTCTGTGTATAAGTAAGTGATGGGAGACAAGACATTGTTCATTGTACAGATGAGTGCAAAATATGATAAAAAGGGACTGTAGGGCTCTCAGGAAGAATAATGCATGGGCCATTATCATTCTGATATGGAAGACAGTAGCATATTCATCAGTATTTTGTTGCAGAGAACCTGTGCCTACTCTTAAAGGGTAGGCAATGTACACAGTATGTTACTGGCGTAGGTCTTTGGAAGATTCTGGAGTTCCTCATCAACNCATTAATACACTGTATGATGTATCAACGACCATGACGTACTCCCGTGGCATGTTTTTTTTCTTCTGTGTGTGAACATCTGTACATTTCCCCAGAAGCTGATTTTGACACATGTGATGCAGGAACAGAAATGTCTTTTCAGTGGAAGTCTAAAGCAAACAGATGTGTCAAGAGTCTGCCAACAAGTTACAAGCAAGTTACTTCTGCTCCAGGACATAATAACCTATACACCTCTCCTTAGAACACTTGTCTTTTTTGGAAAACAAGACCCCATACCACAAGTTATATTTCCAGTTGTATGGGATGTACTTACAGGATGACAGAAGGGATCTTTAGAGATAATGTAGTCCAACCCTCTGTTAAAGCAGAGTCAGTTATTGCTGCTTGCTGTGAAACATGTCCAGTGGCATTCTGAGTATCTCCAATGATGGAGACTCTGTGCACACCCTGGGTAACTCGCTCCAGTGTTTGACCATCCTCATATCGCAAAAAAATTACCTTATATTTAAGCCAAATTTCCTGTATTTCAACTTGTGCAGAACTGAGTCAGACTTTGTGCCCTTTATTGTCTTTACTGTCCACCATCAAATAGGAATACAAAATGGCAAGATATCCACTGAGCCTGTTGTTCTCCAGGCTCAACAGTCTCAGCTCTCTTTGCCTCTCCCCATATGCCAGTCTCCTGTCCCTTATCTCTGTAGCCCTTCACTGGACTCTCTTCAGCACACACAAGTATGTCTTGTACTTGGAGCCCGGGTCTGGACACAGGCCCTGGATGTGTCTCACCAGTGCTGAAGAAAGGGTAAGAATCACTTCTCTCAAACTAATGGCAACACTCCTCTTAACACAATCTGGGATGCTGTTGGTCACCACTGCAGAGGCTTAGAACTGACCTGTCATTCACCAGAAGCCCCAGACCCCTGGCTTCTGGGTACCTCTGGTACACATGGACGTTTTCAAATCTGCATATCCAAGCCCAGGCACATAAATCAGTATCAGGCATCAAAATAAAAGCAGGTTGCAATTCCAAGGCACTGCACACCTACAGCTCCCACTGGAGAAAAGTGGAAGCGTTATGATTAAAGCCTTATTTCATGTTTCCAGGTTGCCTGCAGCAGAGCCTTCATCATCAAATTGTGTATAAATGGAGTCTCTCTAAGATGCTACATTTCAACTGAGTTCTAACACAAACCACTCAGGAGAAAAGTGCATTTCCTTCCAGTTTATTCCTTTGGTCTCGATTGTGGCAAGTTATGAATGTATCATAAGATAGTACCACACAACATAGGAGCATGCAGCTCTAAGATAACTCATCCTAAAACAGTGATCTACATGGAAGGTTAGATAACACTGCATTATACATTAGAATATTCGTTTCTTTACAAACAGACCCCCACTGCCATGTGCTGGGAGGTATGAGTTAGACATGATGAACATAATAAAGCACAGCCATCAGTGTTTAGGATACCTTTTTATAAAGCACTTGCCTGTCTCTGCACTTAGAATAGGTAGCTGCATCCATTCCCTTATTAACCACCAGGCCTTCATCATTCCTGAACTCTCTCATTAAGGTGAATAGCAGAAAAGGGAAAAATAAGGTGTTACCACTAAAGGCCCATTCCTGGCCCCTGGGGTGTCAAGTTGTATGAGATAGTTGCAGAATGTAAATGCAGAAATGAGCACTACAGAAATGCTTATGGATGAGGAAGTAATATCATGAATTGTGTTATGTCAAGTGAGACCCTACTTATAAACAGACAAAAAGCTTCTGTGTATAAGTAAGTGATGGGAGACAAGACATTGTTCATTGTACAGATGAGTGCAAAATATGATAAAAAGGGTCTGTAGGGCTCTCAGGAAGAATAATGCATGGGCCATTATCATTCTGATATGGAAGACAGTAGCATATTCATCAGTATTTTGTTGCAGAGAACCTGTGCCTACTCTTAAAGGGTAGGCAATGTACACAGTATGTTACTGGCGTAGGTCTTTGGAAGATTCTGGAGTTCCTCATCAACATCATGATCAAAGCTGTGGCTTGTGTCTATTAAGGCAGGCTTCGCACAGAGTCATGAGAGTCTTAATTTGAATATGACAGCACATGATCTCTGCAAAGCAGACACTCCACTCGCTTCCATTGCCTGGAAAGTCACAGTTGGAAAGGCACAAAAAGGGGAGGAGCTAGACAACAGTCAGTCCTTGAGAGCAGCAGTAGCTGAAGCAGGTTACAGGGACAGAGGCACAGACTCTGAATGTAAGATGCCTGCTATGCTCCTAGTTGTTTTATCCCCTAGGTAAATTCAACAGTGTGTCCTATCAACCCTTCCTTCATTTTCTTTCAACTTCTGGCCCCATTTCCTGCCCTCAAATCAAACACTCACACCTTGGATAAGGATCTTAAGTAAACATTCAAGCAAAGCTATCTATCTAGGGGTTAGAATCAAAGTCAAGTTATTCTGAAAGACTACACTGCCTTCACATTTGCTGCACAACATGTACACACACATCAAGTTTAAGTTCTACAAGGGCATTGATGGGACTTGGAAATCAAAGACTGTTCAGAAGGTACAGTCCGAATACATATTGTAACTGTAGTGCTACACTGAGCACTTCAGATAAGATGTAAACTAGGGACAGTGGGTAAGAAACCAAGTTTGCAATGCTTAAATATATTTGTTGTTCTCTGTCATTGGTTTAATAGAAACCACTACAAAGACATTGTTCAGAGTCACCGATTTCTTCCTGTTGCACTTTCCTAACCATGTCAATCTTTTGAGATTATGGCTGTGAGTAGTTTATGTCCTCTAAGTAACAAAATGCCATGGCTGTCAGGCAACTTATCTCATAGACCCTTATCTTTTTTTACTCCCAATTGTGCCTGGGGAAAGGATGAACACCCTGGAATTTAGCACATTATTAGTATTTTTTTCAACCAGGGGCAAGGAACAAAACAAGTGAGCTAAGTGCTGTGAAGTAGTGCGCTTAACTTTGTCTCCTGATCTCTGAATCCAGCACATTAAAGGATGGTGGTGCCTTTTGATACCTGACGCCGCTAAGAGAATGCATAATGATAAAACCACCAGCTAAGCTCTTACATCATTTTACAATCAGGCATCTCAAAAACTGTTTATCTGATCAGCACCAAATTCTGTCAGAGCGTTGACATGTGCATTTCTAAATAATTTCAGTATGTCAACCTGAATAGACACACAGAATCAGAGAGTTAATTATCTTTGACAACTTTGCCAGCTAATTTCCTATTTATATGTACCAAACTAGGGGCCTCTTTTATCCTTCCTTGTCACAAAGAGTTTATCAATCAAATCAAGGCCTAAAATTGGCTGCCAAGGCGGTCTGCCATCCCAAAGGGAAGTTTATCTGTTTGAAATCTTTCCGACTACCTAATGACAGCAACATTGACATGAAACATAACAGGCATTGTTTTTTGTTGTTCCTTCTCTCTCCCTGCCCCCTCTCTTTGTCTACTCAAAGCGGACATGGCCTCTTTGGGAGAATGCAAAGCTCAGGCTGATACCTCCCCTGCACTCCCATGGTTCCCTGCTTCCTAAACATGCCAGAGCCTGGATGCAGCTGTCAGAACTGGGTTTTGGATGCACACAGTTCAGCTCTGGATTTGAGCTGACAGAACCTGCCCGTGTCAACTCCATCCTTGTCTCTGCCAATTCAAGCACGTTCATTGAGGAATACGGACGATGTTAAAAACTACCCACTTCTGCTGACAGGCATTAGATGGTGGAGCTTTCGGTGCATGTTGTCACTACTTTTCCCTGACAGGCAGTTATGTTTTACTTTAATAGCCATATATCGCCTCTCCAGTTCCCTTAAACTGGGTGGAATTTTACAAGGATACCAAAAGGTTGTCACTTTCCCTTGGTGCATGCTGGTGTCATCCCTCATCGGGGAACTCCCCCTTACACACATCATGTATAAACATGCTGCATCCCATGGCAAAGGCAACAGGTCTACGGTCCTTGATGATACCTTGCTAGGATTTTCTTTTACATCCAGGGTGTGGAAAGGCCAACAAATCAGGAGCTGAATCCTAACAGCTAGACCCACACAGGCAATTTCTCTGCAGAATTTCGCCTGGGATGGCTTCATCACACATGATGATCATGATCAACTATGCCTTGCTTACTAGCTAAAAATAAATAAAAGTATAGAACATTGAATGGTTGCTTAGACAGCCACCACTCCCAGGCCAGACCACACAGGGAAAAAAATCTATTCTGTGAGAAAAAGGCAAAACCAGTGACGTNATCATTCTGATATGGAAGACAGTAGCATATTCATCAGTATTTTGTTGCAGAGAACCTGTGCCTACTCTTAAAGGGTAGGCAATGTACACAGTATGTTACTGGCGTAGGTCTTTGGAAGATTCTGGAGTTCCTCATCAACATCATGATCAAAGCTGTGGCTTGTGTCTATTAAGGCAGGCTTCGCACAGAGTCATGAGAGTCTTAATTTGAATATGACAGCACATGATCTCTGCAAAGCAGACACTCCACTCGCTTCCATTGCCTGGAAAGTCACAGTTGGAAAGGCACAAAAAGGGGAGGAGCTAGACAACAGTCAGTCCTTGAGAGCAGCAGTAGCTGAAGCAGGTTACAGGGACAGAGGCACAGACTCTGAATGTAAGATGCCTGCTATGCTCCTAGTTGTTTTATCCCCTAGGTAAATTCAACAGTGTGTCCTATCAACCCTTCCTTCATTTTCTTTCAACTTCTGGCCCCATTTCCTGCCCTCAAATCAAACACTCACACCTTGGATAAGGATCTTAAGTAAACATTCAAGCAAAGCTATCTATCTAGGGGTTAGAATCAAAGTCAAGTTATTCTGAAAGACTACACTGCCTTCACATTTGCTGCACAACATGTACACACACATCAAGTTTAAGTTCTACAAGGGCATTGATGGGACTTGGAAATCAAAGACTGTTCAGAAGGTACAGTCCGAATACATATTGTAACTGTAGTGCTACACTGAGCACTTCAGATAAGATGTAAACTAGGGACAGTGGGTAAGAAACCAAGTTTGCAATGCTTAAATATATTTGTTGTTCTCTGTCATTGGTTTAATAGAAACCACTACAAAGACATTGTTCAGAGTCACCGATTTCTTCCTGTTGCACTTTCCTAACCATGTCAATCTTTTGAGATTATGGCTGTGAGTAGTTTATGTCCTCTAAGTAACAAAATGCCATGGCTGTCAGGCAACTTATCTCATAGACCCTTATCTTTTTTTACTCCCAATTGTGCCTGGGGAAAGGATGAACACCCTGGAATTTAGCACATTATTAGTATTTTTTTCAACCAGGGGCAAGGAACAAAACAAGTGAGCTAAGTGCTGTGAAGTAGTGCGCTTAACTTTGTCTCCTGATCTCTGAATCCAGCACATTAAAGGATGGTGGTGCCTTTTGATACCTGACGCCGCTAAGAGAATGCATAATGATAAAACCACCAGCTAAGCTCTTACATCATTTTACAATCAGGCATCTCAAAAACTGTTTATCTGATCAGCACCAAATTCTGTCAGAGCGTTGACATGTGCATTTCTAAATAATTTCAGTATGTCAACCTGAATAGACACACAGAATCAGAGAGTTAATTATCTTTGACAACTTTGCCAGCTAATTTCCTATTTATATGTACCAAACTAGGGGCCTCTTTTATCCTTCCTTGTCACAAAGAGTTTATCAATCAAATCAAGGCCTAAAATTGGCTGCCAAGGCGGTCTGCCATCCCAAAGGGAAGTTTATCTGTTTGAAATCTTTCCGACTACCTAATGACAGCAACATTGACATGAAACATAACAGGCATTGTTTTTTGTTGTTCCTTCTCTCTCCCTGCCCCCTCTCTTTGTCTACTCAAAGCGGACATGGCCTCTTTGGGAGAATGCAAAGCTCAGGCTGATACCTCCCCTGCACTCCCATGGTTCCCTGCTTCCTAAACATGCCAGAGCCTGGATGCAGCTGTCAGAACTGGGTTTTGGATGCACACAGTTCAGCTCTGGATTTGAGCTGACAGAACCTGCCCGTGTCAACTCCATCCTTGTCTCTGCCAATTCAAGCACGTTCATTGAGGAATACGGACGATGTTAAAAACTACCCACTTCTGCTGACAGGCATTAGATGGTGGAGCTTTCGGTGCATGTTGTCACTACTTTTCCCTGACAGGCAGTTATGTTTTACTTTAATAGCCATATATCGCCTCTCCAGTTCCCTTAAACTGGGTGGAATTTTACAAGGATACCAAAAGGTTGTCACTTTCCCTTGGTGCATGCTGGTGTCATCCCTCATCGGGGAACTCCCCCTTACACACATCATGTATAAACATGCTGCATCCCATGGCAAAGGCAACAGGTCTACGGTCCTTGATGATACCTTGCTAGGATTTTCTTTTACATCCAGGGTGTGGAAAGGCCAACAAATCAGGAGCTGAATCCTAACAGCTAGACCCACACAGGCAATTTCTCTGCAGAATTTCGCCTGGGATGGCTTCATCACACATGATGATCATGATCAACTATGCCTTGCTTACTAGCTAAAAATAAATAAAAGTATAGAACATTGAATGGTTGCTTAGACAGCCACCACTCCCAGGCCAGACCACACAGGGAAAAAAATCTATTCTGTGAGAAAAAGGCAAAACCAGTGACGTTTGTATTCTCAGAGATGGGGCCATGTCTTTCTCACCAATACAACTGCACTGACCTAAGGTGGAAGATACTCAGCACTCTGCCTTGTATTCATGCTATGCACTGTAGATCCAGAGGAGATAAAAGAATCTGCTTCAGTGCTCTCCCTGACCTCTGGGTGCTAAGGCACTTATATCTCAAGGTTCTTACCCTTGAAGTAAGACACAGAGTTAGAATCACAGTTTTTTAACACTGCATGAACCTTTTAAATCTGTGGGTATGTCCTGTGTTTAGAAAATGTCTCNCAGGGACAGAGGCACAGACTCTGAATGTAAGATGCCTGCTATGCTCCTAGTTGTTTTATCCCCTAGGTAAATTCAACAGTGTGTCCTATCAACCCTTCCTTCATTTTCTTTCAACTTCTGGCCCCATTTCCTGCCCTCAAATCAAACACTCACACCTTGGATAAGGATCTTAAGTAAACATTCAAGCAAAGCTATCTATCTAGGGGTTAGAATCAAAGTCAAGTTATTCTGAAAGACTACACTGCCTTCACATTTGCTGCACAACATGTACACACACATCAAGTTTAAGTTCTACAAGGGCATTGATGGGACTTGGAAATCAAAGACTGTTCAGAAGGTACAGTCCGAATACATATTGTAACTGTAGTGCTACACTGAGCACTTCAGATAAGATGTAAACTAGGGACAGTGGGTAAGAAACCAAGTTTGCAATGCTTAAATATATTTGTTGTTCTCTGTCATTGGTTTAATAGAAACCACTACAAAGACATTGTTCAGAGTCACCGATTTCTTCCTGTTGCACTTTCCTAACCATGTCAATCTTTTGAGATTATGGCTGTGAGTAGTTTATGTCCTCTAAGTAACAAAATGCCATGGCTGTCAGGCAACTTATCTCATAGACCCTTATCTTTTTTTACTCCCAATTGTGCCTGGGGAAAGGATGAACACCCTGGAATTTAGCACATTATTAGTATTTTTTTCAACCAGGGGCAAGGAACAAAACAAGTGAGCTAAGTGCTGTGAAGTAGTGCGCTTAACTTTGTCTCCTGATCTCTGAATCCAGCACATTAAAGGATGGTGGTGCCTTTTGATACCTGACGCCGCTAAGAGAATGCATAATGATAAAACCACCAGCTAAGCTCTTACATCATTTTACAATCAGGCATCTCAAAAACTGTTTATCTGATCAGCACCAAATTCTGTCAGAGCGTTGACATGTGCATTTCTAAATAATTTCAGTATGTCAACCTGAATAGACACACAGAATCAGAGAGTTAATTATCTTTGACAACTTTGCCAGCTAATTTCCTATTTATATGTACCAAACTAGGGGCCTCTTTTATCCTTCCTTGTCACAAAGAGTTTATCAATCAAATCAAGGCCTAAAATTGGCTGCCAAGGCGGTCTGCCATCCCAAAGGGAAGTTTATCTGTTTGAAATCTTTCCGACTACCTAATGACAGCAACATTGACATGAAACATAACAGGCATTGTTTTTTGTTGTTCCTTCTCTCTCCCTGCCCCCTCTCTTTGTCTACTCAAAGCGGACATGGCCTCTTTGGGAGAATGCAAAGCTCAGGCTGATACCTCCCCTGCACTCCCATGGTTCCCTGCTTCCTAAACATGCCAGAGCCTGGATGCAGCTGTCAGAACTGGGTTTTGGATGCACACAGTTCAGCTCTGGATTTGAGCTGACAGAACCTGCCCGTGTCAACTCCATCCTTGTCTCTGCCAATTCAAGCACGTTCATTGAGGAATACGGACGATGTTAAAAACTACCCACTTCTGCTGACAGGCATTAGATGGTGGAGCTTTCGGTGCATGTTGTCACTACTTTTCCCTGACAGGCAGTTATGTTTTACTTTAATAGCCATATATCGCCTCTCCAGTTCCCTTAAACTGGGTGGAATTTTACAAGGATACCAAAAGGTTGTCACTTTCCCTTGGTGCATGCTGGTGTCATCCCTCATCGGGGAACTCCCCCTTACACACATCATGTATAAACATGCTGCATCCCATGGCAAAGGCAACAGGTCTACGGTCCTTGATGATACCTTGCTAGGATTTTCTTTTACATCCAGGGTGTGGAAAGGCCAACAAATCAGGAGCTGAATCCTAACAGCTAGACCCACACAGGCAATTTCTCTGCAGAATTTCGCCTGGGATGGCTTCATCACACATGATGATCATGATCAACTATGCCTTGCTTACTAGCTAAAAATAAATAAAAGTATAGAACATTGAATGGTTGCTTAGACAGCCACCACTCCCAGGCCAGACCACACAGGGAAAAAAATCTATTCTGTGAGAAAAAGGCAAAACCAGTGACGTTTGTATTCTCAGAGATGGGGCCATGTCTTTCTCACCAATACAACTGCACTGACCTAAGGTGGAAGATACTCAGCACTCTGCCTTGTATTCATGCTATGCACTGTAGATCCAGAGGAGATAAAAGAATCTGCTTCAGTGCTCTCCCTGACCTCTGGGTGCTAAGGCACTTATATCTCAAGGTTCTTACCCTTGAAGTAAGACACAGAGTTAGAATCACAGTTTTTTAACACTGCATGAACCTTTTAAATCTGTGGGTATGTCCTGTGTTTAGAAAATGTCTCCCTTTCTAATCCCAACATTTTATTCCAAAAGCCATCTCCTGATTTCATCAGTCTCAGAACATGGTGGGCACTGCACAAGACAGTATCTGTGGAAGAAGAGTAGCTGAGGTTGTATTCTTCCTGTGCTTGAGGTAGACATTCAAGATACACACCCTGCCCCTTACAAGATGAGGTCTCGCAGAAGACACTAAGAACCTGGCACAAAGTGCCTCATTGTAATGAGGTCTTAGAAGCAGATTTTATGTTATTTCATTATTCTCTAAAAGAAGAGGTGGGGGGGGGGGGGGGGGAATGACTGGCAGATTCTTTAATGTCACCCAAAAGCCTCAAGGGCCCAATTAATCAGGAAATATGTTTGGCTTTTGGACTTCAGTTGCCCATTCCCTGGGGCTTCTGCAGAGCGGGGGCTGGACATATGTTACTTGCTCACGCTCTAAGCAATTGTATTTGCATGGGGAGTGATACCTGCTAGTCTGGAATTAAGATGTCAAGACCTTCTCTCATTGAAATGCCAGCTCTCTCAGCTGGAATGTGTCTGGAGAGGGCCCACAAACCAGTCGAACAGCTTGGTTCATAACCTTCGCCATTCCCACGAGAGTCTGCGTGCAGATCCAGCTGTTTAGGTCACACAGTAGAATAGGAAATGGGAGAATGTGAATTCTTACACCCTCCTTGATTTTCACTGAAGAGTGAGACTCACCACCAAATAACTCAGGTAATAAGAAAAAAGATTGCATGAACTCATGAAAATGATACTAATTCAAAGTCCTCCCCAGGCCTGCTTAGTCAATGGAGAAACCTCTATTCACTTTGAAATCACTGACAAAACTAAAGCAAGAAGGGTATTCCTCCCCAGATATACAAGCCAGGATGGCTTTAAGCAGCTAAACCTGAGCTGGTTTCTTTGGAAACAATTGACATCAACTTAAAAGTTTATGAGTCTTTCTCTTCTGGGTTGCCTGTCTGGAAGATATGGAATTTTTAAAGATGCCAACAAAATCTAGTCATTTTATCACCTTTTACAGGCCAACTTGTATTCATAGACCACACATGGTCTAGCAGTACCTTTTAACAATTCATTCTAGGATGCACAAATAAACTTTTCATCTGCTGTTTGTTCCAAGGAACATAAACTTCAGACGGTAAAATCCACTAACTGCTGAATTGCTTTGATCTACTGAGGCATCATAGCAAATCCCTATTCCACACTCCCACTGCAAGCAGTACAGCATGTTTTCTGAGGAGTGGCTCCTGGCCAGACCTATATAGAGACAGGTGCATTCAGAAATACTCAGTGTGTTCCAGAAGACTTCCAGTGAGGGATCTCACACGTGGTCCCAAGGCAGAAAAAGTGACTCATGACACAGCTAGGAGAGTGATAGTTGGGTCAATGTCTGGGTAATGGCTATTATTTTTATTTCCATGTCTCTGGAAGATGAAGACTCAAAAATATTCTCAAATACAGAGGAAAATTACAATGCCCAGGCCCTCAAGAACAATCCTCCATGATTATTACTAATGCCTTGCTTGCCAGTAGTCCTGTTAGTCTTGTGAAGGACTCCTAAAAGTTACTGAAGGATTGCTACAGTTTTACTGAACCCATACAGAAGTCTTCAGGCTGGAAACATTGAAAAGCAAGTATCTCATCTTTCCAATGTACCAAAAAGGCTACTGCAGCAATAGTGCAAGGTCTTATACACCAAACAACCAGTTCTCAGTGGGAATTTACATAGATTATTTCTGGATGCTGTTTTTGCCAGGACTCCCAGCACACGCTGTTGATGATGCAGACACTTATCCAGCAGAAGCTGGGCAGACATCGGCAATTCATTTTGCATTAGCCTGTATTGAACATCAGTCATTACAACCAGCACAGGCCAGATTTGAGGCAGAGACCTAAGGGTGAAAGGCTGCAGCTTCCCAAGCCAGTGATCAGTATGTTTTGACACAACCAATTATTCAAAAACAATCACTCAGAGCTCAATTAAAATTTCACTAACTTAACCTTTTCTTTGCTTCTCCTTTGTTTCCTGCACATCGTGTTCCCAGCCTAAATAAACTGAACACTTTGTCACTGCACTATATAATTCTGTATTCAAACTGTCAGGACCTACCATGGTCACCTCTGTCACCACCTCTGCCAATCCCCATGAGCTCGCTTAGGCCTCTGAACAGTATTAAAGTGCTCGCCCTGACAGACACTTTGATAACACCATCAAGCACTTGCACTGAGGCAAATTCCTTCTGACAGCATTCACTCAACAAGCCAAAAACTAAAGGTATACAGATTTGTTTTGCTCATATGATAGATGTTATAATTAACTCTCTGTCTAATACTGAAAAGCTATTGTTAAGTTTCATGGCCTTTGAAGATTCACATTTGTAACAGCAAACCTCTCAAATGAACACATTTAGCAATGACTGCATTTTTCAGTGATTTCTTAATGTTGCCAAAGAGCAACACTGAATATTTATAGAGTTTCTGTTAAAAAATTACACATATCACTGCTTGTTTTTGCTTTGATCTAGAATTTATTGTCTATGAAGTAAAAAAAACACCCCCCCACACACACCCCTCCTCTCTCTTGTACACCTCCAGTGCCTGTTGGCTGCCTAAACGTTGTGTGGGGGCAGGTCATCCCAGACACCAGCACAAATCTAATTAAATTAATGCAACCTCTTGGACAACATAGAATCATTATCACTGCAACCATTCTAACATTTATCACATCTAAAGAGTCATCCATCAGAAACTAAATGCTTAGTCTCCTACTTTTGTTCACCATAATGGATCCAGTTACATTTTTTCTCCCCAACAAGAGCAAATGATTACAGACATCAACTATACAATGATGTGTCCACCTTCTGTATTACCAGCAGAGTCTGCATTGCAGTTTAACAAGCGGGTACCGCTGCCCTGAGAGCTTCCTGCCCAAAAAAATGCCCCTTGAGCCCTTTGGGAGTGGTGAAGGACAGGGACTGACAGCAGTTCTTAGGGATGCCAATAAAGTTGAGGTGTATGGCTGGGTGAACGACCAACTTTGGACACCGTTTAACTCAGGCTCTCAACATCTTTGTGTTATGTGGTAGGAGGGAGGAAGAGCAAAAAACAGCTAATAAGAGGGTAGAGGCTGATGTCAAAATAGCTCTGACTCTAACTGCTTCAACTTCCATCAATTTAGAGTTCCTTAGATATTTCTACTAACATGTAGTTCACAATGCCACAGATGTCTCATTTGGATTTGACCCAGTAGGTAAGTTTCTAAGTTTCTTTGTTGTGAGGATGTGTGGGGATACAGCAAATCTTATTGCAGAATGCATGTTTTACACACTGTTATGTTCCTGAAAGGCAGCTCTGAGGAGAACATCTCTCATGGAAGAAGCTAAAATCATCCATTCTAGACATGCTGATAGTGCTATATCCATTGCCTGAACTGATGTTCCTCCCATTTCTCCTTGGAACATGAATGAAATAATTCATTTGGGTTTTCCACCTGCCATGAAAGATAACTAACTAAAAGGGCTCCAAACATTGCCTGGTGCCCCAAGCAGCACATACAAGTCCCAGCATCTCAGAGGTCATGCCTGCTACCGCTGCTTTGCAATACTACACAGACCACCAAGATCTTGGTCTTTAAAGCAGCTACAAAGTGCTCAGCAGCCACAGCATTCCTGACTCCATGGAGCACAATGTACTGGTTAGTGGGATGCAACGAAAGCAACTAAGCAACTTCAGTTTTGCGATATTAAAAGCAACTTAAAAATAACTGCAGTTGGAATTTACTTTCCTCTCCGAGTTTCATCCCTTTCATTACCATTGTGGGGCTTTGCTACAATGAACTTTGCAATACTCTCATCTTCATTAGGCTCTCCAGGCTAAGTTTTTTCATAGCTACAGTGACAAAAACAAAGACCCAAGCAGCCTGCCTCAGGGAGGTGATAGTCTGGCATTTTAAACAATTTGACCACACACTGCACTTATTTCCTAACAGAACTACTTTAGAGTGTGAACAGAAAGGTTTTTTGTTTTTTTTTTTTGCTACTGTCTTCACATAATCAGCTATTTAAATTACCTTTCTTCTTTTCTTATAATGATTTTTTGTTTAATCTTGAGATTGATTTTACATGAAAACCTGTCACTACCCT
Organism: Ceyx cyanopectus; assembly: GCA_013401355.1. Lineage (NCBI taxonomy): Eukaryota > Metazoa > Chordata > Aves > Coraciiformes > Alcedinidae > Ceyx > Ceyx cyanopectus. Next base: position 22,895 of record VYZU01047149.1, read on the forward strand.
TTTAGCAGAAAGCAATATATGACGGTTTTAATAATTCTTGCAGTTCTCTAGACTATCTTAAGCTTAGGCAAAAGCCCTGTTCTCATGAAAGATTGCTGACAGAGTTGGCATCCTCACATCTTGTGTTCCAGGTAGGTGAGGTGCCGTCATTTTAATTACAAATGTGTCACTGGAGTTAAGCATGCCTGATTGCCACAATAAATACTGTGCCTACGCTTCCACTGAGAAACATTTCTTTTGGGGTTTATTCTCTAACTTGCTGAAAATCATCTGCCTGAAGTTTGGTGGAGAAGTTGAAGAGAACATGATTTTAAAGAATAATAATAATAAAACATTTCAGCTTCTTTAAACTACAAGAGTATTAAGAAAACACAAGTTAAGCAGTTTATGAAGCTTAAATTTTTAGAACTGTTCTGGGGTATTGGTATAATACTTAAAGAAAGTTCTTCTTTCAGTGTACATTTCTGTAAAATGCATAACAATACCTGCTTAAATTAAAATTTACCCAGGGGACCAGAATATCTCTGAATTGCTCGTCTGCTTTATCATGCAAATTTTTTATTTATCCTACAAACATTCTTAGGGATAAATAATATACAGTTTAAAATAATATATTATACTTTAAATACATGTGCAATTTTAGAGAGAATAAAGACTGTGGATTAGGTTTACTGGGCCAGTGTAAACTGAGAGACTTCATTCACTCCAATAACATTTTTTTCAGACATACAGGAGCATCTCTAATAGGGCTGTGGATTCTTTACGATTGTAGCCTGAGAAAGGTATGTTCATTATATCCTTTCTAGGATGTAATTTATGTTTGGTTGGTTGTTTTGCTTTGCTTTTCTTTTTTTTTTCTAAAGTGATTAATCTAATTGCCTCTAATTTCTAATATCACATCTGAGCTGGGAGATATTATGACTCTTTGATAGCTTTGGGACTGCTTTTAGTTCTTTTTTTTTTGTTAAACACATATTAACCTCTGTAACACTGGTCAGTGCTGCACATTTCCTCTGGTCGGTAGCTGAACTGCCTCTCAACTACCAAATATTAACTTCTAGATAAAGGCAGGTTGCTCTGTTTCTTATTGCTGGCTGGTATAGGAAAAGTTTCCAAAGGATCTACTGAACAATGGCTGAGAAATCAGCTGTCAGTCCATGATGTTTGTGATTAATTCAAGAGGAGTCGGTAAAGTGGCCTCTTAAAATCTATGACTATTTTTGGCTGCTTGGTACCACTTTCGCTTACAGTGACAGTATGAGCAGCTCAGGATCTGCAGATCAAAATTTAACCTGGCCTTCTTTTACTTTGCCTTGGACTCCCATCTTTCTAGCCACTCAAGGCATCATTTCCTCCTTACATACTTCAGTGTCTCCTCTGTTGAGAGGAATAAAAAATTTAGGTGTAACATTTGTGGCTTCTGCTATCCAAACATAAGAAACACTTCCTACTTCCCTGAGGTTTAAATGGGTGGTAGAGAAGATTATGCTGCACAGGTTAATGACTGAACTTCATCAGTTCCAAGCAGCTTTTTAGCACATTCAATTTCAAATTAAAACCATTTGCCATCAATGTCTCTCAGTGAAGATATCAAAGAAATCTACTTGAACTCTTTATGTAGATTATAGGAGTGTTCATTTGTTACCTATTAGGTCTACATTAAAAGAAAGACTATGAATTCTTAATGAGATTAAAAGGTATTTTCAGATATGGGAAGCAGAGTAGATATTATACAAAAGATAAGGCACATTTTATACTTGACCGTTAGTTCAAAGGACATTAACCAAAACTGAGTGGATGTGTATAATTAATTCCCACTATCACAAGTAGGCTTAAACAAAAGTAATGTAAGACAATTCATAAGTGAATGAAAGTAAAGTTTGACATTTCCTTCTTCTACGAGTAACACCATTCATTTAAAAAAACTCTAGATCTTATCAGCAACTCTGTAACAACCATTTGAAAAACTGAATATTCATTTACACCAGGCAAAACATTTATTTTTAAACCAGATTTTAATTTACATTCCAGCACCAACTTCAGGACAACGCATACACAATGTAATATAGCCTGTCAAATGAGACATAAATGGGCTGCATGTTGTTCTTGTATTTTGCACCACTGGAGCGGCCAAAAATAAGCTACATAGCATAGGAACTTGGGACAGAGCTTCGGGGAAACAACAGACCAATGCAAGAATGAGGAACTCAAAAGACTGCAACCTTAGCCTCCTAACAGTGTCTCATTGCTAAGCCAAATCCTACCCATGGTATATTCACAGTCTTCCCAGTTCCAGCATCTCATTTGCTGGAATAAAGGAAAAAAAACCCTGTATCTTTTCTAAGTAACTGTGTTTTCTGATGCTGAGTCAAACAACATCTTGCTATCTGTCTTCCAAAAAGGATCTATTACACCTTCCACACTCCCTTTCTTTTCTCTATCCTGTATTTTAGCTTCTATTCTCATTCACTATTACTACAAAGGTAGAATAAGTATACCATTACATAACTATATACAAAGTTCATATTTATATAGAATTATTAGTAAAGTTTATTTTTAGAAGATACTNAGAACTGTTCTGGGGTATTGGTATAATACTTAAAGAAAGTTCTTCTTTCAGTGTACATTTCTGTAAAATGCATAACAATACCTGCTTAAATTAAAATTTACCCAGGGGACCAGAATATCTCTGAATTGCTCGTCTGCTTTATCATGCAAATTTTTTATTTATCCTACAAACATTCTTAGGGATAAATAATATACAGTTTAAAATAATATATTATACTTTAAATACATGTGCAATTTTAGAGAGAATAAAGACTGTGGATTAGGTTTACTGGGCCAGTGTAAACTGAGAGACTTCATTCACTCCAATAACATTTTTTTCAGACATACAGGAGCATCTCTAATAGGGCTGTGGATTCTTTACGATTGTAGCCTGAGAAAGGTATGTTCATTATATCCTTTCTAGGATGTAATTTATGTTTGGTTGGTTGTTTTGCTTTGCTTTTCTTTTTTTTTTCTAAAGTGATTAATCTAATTGCCTCTAATTTCTAATATCACATCTGAGCTGGGAGATATTATGACTCTTTGATAGCTTTGGGACTGCTTTTAGTTCTTTTTTTTTTGTGAGTGTTGGTTGTTTTGTT
>VYZU01047149.1:27040-69705 GCA_013401355.1 Ceyx cyanopectus
CTTCCCAGTTCCAGCATCTCATTTGCTGGAATAAAGGAAAAAAAACCCTGTATCTTTTCTAAGTAACTGTGTTTTCTGATGCTGAGTCAAACAACATCTTGCTATCTGTCTTCCAAAAAGGATCTATTACACCTTCCACACTCCCTTTCTTTTCTCTATCCTGTATTTTAGCTTCTATTCTCATTCACTATTACTACAAAGGTAGAATAAGTATACCATTACATAACTATATACAAAGTTCATATTTATATAGAATTATTAGTAAAGTTTATTTTTAGAAGATACTAATAATCTCCAGCTCCTTCCTTTTTGTCCAGTGTTGCTAAGTGGATCCCTCTGCTATCCCCTCCAAATTGCCTTTGTCCTAGAAGACAAAACTTCACAACTTTAAAGTATAAGTGAAAATGTACTAAAACCATATGCTTTGCACTGCACATATACTTTTGCTAACTGACTCAATCAATAGCTTAACTACATTTATGGAGATGTAGGATTCTTCACCTCCAAATACCCAGGTTTTTTTTCCCCTGTCTGCTACATGCAGATGTAGAGGCAAAAGGAATGGAAAACAGATATCAAAGTAGCCTGAAAGCCGTACAGAACAGATAAGCACCTTGGAGAATGTAAAGTAGCTCAAATAGTTATTTGTTTGCTTCAGTCTTCCAAGCAGCTTCTCACAAATGCATATTTTTAACTCACTGCAACCTTCAGAACTAAAGGGGTTTCTTTTAAAGAATAATAACCAACAGGAACAAACAGCACAGCTCACCATCCTAATTCTCAGATGAGCAACACCAAATACAACACTGAAATCTGACGTGGTGAACATTTCAAATCACATCCTCAGCTGCTGGAAGTCAGAATAGTTCTATATCCTCCAGGAGAGTTGCACTGATTGTTATCACCTCAGAATCTGACCGTTGTAACACAATATACACAAAGGAAATCTAACATTATATCAGATAACTAGTTAACCAGCCCTTTGTTTTCCTCTCTCATATCCTCTCAATTGCTGCAAGCAATTAAGTGCCTACCACTTGTTTGAACAACCAAACCAAAATAATTACAAATGCATGTTACACTACAACAATTGCATATTAACAAAAGCTTGGGGCCAATTAATCATTACACCATCAATATCGAATTTGCATAAAACTATTCTCTTTAAGGACTCCATGTTTGGGGTGACAGGGTTACCTCATTGATTATGCAAATGTCCCATCAAGCTTTGCAGAAGCAGTCAAAAGAAATAAAAAACCTTGTTTGTTTGAAGCCAAGCCAACATCCTACAGCTATGATGCAAGACAAAACTGGGGGAAATGAAGGAAGAAAGAAAAGTAACAATGCAGGCCTGAAGTTTTAAACGGCTAGGCTACCACTCGGGCTCGGGAGCATAAAGCTCCAGAGTAGAGCAGTTAAGGAGACACTGGTGAACTGGCTTCTTTACAGCCATGTCATGCATTGTCACAAACCCCAGTAACAGCACAATCACTGTATTTTTCCACTTGCACAACTGGGCTGTGAATTAAACAGGCCATGAGCTCTAACCACTTCTGCCTGAAAAAGCCAAGGGGTCTGCTGTCCTTTCACCTACAAGTCAGACACCTCAAAGTCATGGCCGTGGCACAGCTCAGCACCACCAGCGAGGTGCTGGGACAAAGCAAGAGAAGCAGAGGACTGTCTGCACCTGCTCATCCTTCCTGAAGAGATACAACACGCTTCTTGAGTCCGCTTTTGGAGATGACAGGTGAGAAAGACTTTTTTCCCTAGCCTGTACAAAGTGAGAAGTACTGTATATTATTCTTTCAGGAATCTTTTTCCTTCAGCACCTGGGAACTAACAGTCATGATAGAAACAGGCCTCATAAAGGACAACTAAACCCCTTTCCTATGGTGAAAGAAAGGCACAGCAGGTAGATTTATCCTTCCCCAGAGTTAGAGAATAAGCCTCTAGCATGAAAATAAAAAAGTCATCATTACTGAAAGCGAGGATCCATTGTGGTTGCATGTGTTTAGTGTTGCAGTGTGGTGGCCAGCAAGACATAAAACATCTAGACCAGGTCTGGCATCATCCAAATTACACATACCTACAGAAGAGAGCAAATATGTAGAAATTCAAACTAGCAAGCGTCCAAGCAATGAGGCCACTCAGTTAAGAAAGCAGAAGACTTTGTGTAGTAATTAGTGCAAAAAAGCATCAGTGTAGCATGTATTATACCTGCAACATACTTTATACTGTATTCTCCATGGAGGGCTTTTCAACACCAAAATAGGGGACAAGGTGAAGAGAAGGGAGTTTAAACTGCAAGCTGCACTCTCTGCTCCAAAAAGCACACTATGTCGATTCAAAAAAAAAATAAAAAATTTCAAAAATGCCTGTGGGTAAATTTGAGCTGCCCACAGCTCCCCAGGGGCAGTCGAACTTGCTGTCGAGCCATTTATGTGGATTTCAGTCAAATTCTAATTTTAGTGTTCATTAAACATGGGTAATTCCCAAGCCAATCCCTGCATCACCTAGTATACATAATACCTCTACAATATAGGTCATCCTAGCTTAGAAAACATATACAGACATCAAAGTGCAACCATTTCATTATAAGTATTAACTTTATAAATAATTATGAACTTCTTAATTCTTTACAAGATGCTGTATAATCACAAATGTTTAAAAAAACATTACAATAGGAAGAGGGGTGGGTGCTTATGGTAGCATATAGCTGCATATATGTATATAACCCACCCACGCATGTATTTGAGAAAGAAGAGAGGTCAAAATATGCATGTGTGTGTCTGCTTGGGGCAGAAGGAAGGATGCTTCCTGAAACGCAGGCTCCTGAGGAGAAAGCCTGGTCTCTGCTTCAGCCAAAAGAATGCCTCAAACCTGCTGTCCTAATAGGCATCATCAGCTTCTCCCTGTTCTCCAAACCTTTCTGTGCAGGGAGGACCTAACCAGCCAAGATACTAGATACTAGGCATCTCAGGTGAACTCCAGAGAACTACACAGATGCTACCTTGAAGCCAGAGAGGGACCAAGTTGTGAACAAATGTATGAGGGCAATAACAAAATTTAGTCCATTTTTTGACAACTTGAAAGGTGGCCCGAAGAGCCGGGTGCCGGCACAGCACCCGTCTGAGCATCTGCACAGCTCAGCTCCACTGCTCTCAGCAGCTGCTCTGGCCAAAAGAGGACTCTTGGTTGCAGGAGTCAGGCCTGGCTGTGCACACAGTTCAGAGCCACCCAGCACAGAGTTGGCTGGGGCACATATACAGCCCTGTTGACTTCTTCAGATGGCCCCAGAGAAGCCTCCTCCAAAATAACTCTCCATAAGAATCATTTATTGTTTCCTTTAAGCAACATCTGTTATTAATCTAAGAGTAGCATTTTAAATACATACCCTTGCACAGCATTAATGTGAGAAAGTGGATTAAATGTAGTTTGACTGCTTGCATTTTAACAACTCCATAGTTAATGTTGTTTATGGGCTGCTGGGTTTCTTTTTATTAATTTATATTGATTTTAAGTGCTCAGAAAAGCAAAACCTGATAGAGTGAGCTGGAGCCAGCCAAAGCATGGATCAGCAGTAGGGCACATCCCCATGCAGCACTGCCAAGGGAACTCATTTGCAGTGAGCAACACACCTACTGCTTTGCTGCCAGGTCCCCTAACGTGAGCCTGTTTCTCAAGCCAAAGCATACCATACTTTTCCACAAGGTGAGCCAGCTGCATCCTAGAGATCAGGCTGGGGTTGCACTGCTTCTTGTAGTTTCAGTCTAACCTAAGAGTGCTGTGAATTCTGCTTACAACTCAAACACACAGGCATTCATTTGAGAAGGAAAAACAATGGCTATTGGAAGAATAGAAATGAAAAGAAGAACAGAAAATGAAAAAAGTAAATCCCTGAGCAAGGAACTGCCTCTTCCATTCACAAAATTTCTGCACCAAGCAGGTGAGGAACTAGTAGCAATTTGCACAGAAACTCCAGAGTTGCACAGTTCATGTCCAACTGCTGCTATCACCTAGAAATAAACCCAGACCTTCATTCCATCCCCTCCCTCAGTTGCTTTTGCCTAGCTGGTCAGCTAGACAATTAAACAACTTCACCACTCCTAGGCAATTCAGGGTAAATGAGGCTAATCACTGCTGCTCAGTACAGCTGACTCTTATCCCCTCTCCAATCTTACTTAGGAAATTGCAGTGGGATTGATTATTTGGGATGGGATTTCAAGCCCTCACACTCCTTGATAGGTCACATGTTGTGGTTTATTTATATCTACCTCAGTCATCCTAAGGACAAGTGGAAATTTGTCAGTCACCATCCCAGGGCATTCAGACAGAGTAGAAGTTGAGTCAAATGTCAAGGACATTTTTAGATTTCTTTCTGTCCTTGTCCTTCACTTGCTCTGGATCTGGCTGCTTTTGTGAAGTTATTGGCAAAACCAACCTTGCCACTTAGAGTAGTAGAAAAATTGTTAACAGAAAGTTGTGATGGATATTGAATTAGCTCAGAAGGACACAATTAGAAAAGGGGCCAATGAGTAAAACAGAGGGAGAAGGAAAAGCAGCTATTTATGAATGCTAAGTATGTATAAATAAAATAGATAACAAATAGGGGTGGAAAGAGGAAGAGAACTGAAAACTACAGATAAAAATGAGAAACAAAGAATTGTAGAAAAACTGATAAGAGAGGTAAAAGGATATAAGGGTCAGCAGAATTAACATCAGTAAGAATAATTTATTTTTAGTATGTTAAAAACTTTGGAATCCTAAGAATGAAATGGAAAGATGATAAGAAAGGCAGATACATTCAATAACAGAAGCAAGCTCTGTTCAAAGTTGAAAGAGGCATAAACATTGGCAAATTGACAAATATTTACAAAGTATCACTTGCACAGTGAAAAAAATAATAAATGTGGAAGTTGGGTAAAGCCTTATGTGTTGCAATGTCACTTTCCACAAAGAGGAGGTGGGTTGATTTTAGACAGGTCTCCTCACATATGGTATATAGTGATCATCTCATGCTATAAAGCTTTTGCAGAAACACCACTTCTTTATGAATCTGCATGGAAGTTACCACCATCCAAGTCATGCGCTGATGGCTTGAGCCAATGCTAAAAGAACACACGAAAAATAAATCTATTGGGAAATCCAAAGAATCTTTCTGATATAGTTGTGTATGATATATAGTTTATTCTGCCTCTTGGTTTTCTAGTTTGTAAAATGAGGGAAATTAACACCCCTACTGGCAAGTTTCTAAAGCGAAGAAATCATCCAAGTATTTCTAAGACTGGCACTTTAAGAGCATTATGCATTATCCAAAACACCTTTTTCAGGGAAGAAAGATTTATCCATCACATACAAGCACCACACACATTTCACAGCACTTCAAGGACAAAAAAGACTAAGGAAAAAAAATCCACTGAGGCCATTAAAATTTTCCAGAAAAATCAAGAGAGAGTCTGCCCTGGAGCTCCTGACTGTCAGTGGGAACAGGGAACCTACATCCCTTTGAAAAGCTCAGCTTAAATATCTCTTGGTTTTGACCCAATAAATTCTGCAAAGAAATGAATAAATACCTTACTTCAGTTTCTATCATCTCTGCTTCCCTCCCTTGCTGGCAGCCCAATACTGAATTCATTAAATTTCATTAAAATATACATCTGGTTCCTGCTTTTACAAGGCTATGAAATATGAGGGTCTTTGCAAAGCAAAATCAGCTGTTCCCTGTTTAATATGGTCTTTCTGGCATATGGACACTAGATTGGAGTTAAAGATCCCCCTTGCTCAGCTGACAGTCCGCAGGTTCCTGTGATACAAGCACCACTTCAGCTAAAGATTGTGGGAGATTAAAGGTGGCTTAATGATGATGAAGTTTGGTTCTCTGGTACATACAACACTAGAAAACTACAACTCCCAGAAGACACCCTGCTAGTCGGTGTAGACACAGATTACATGTCAACAGAACTCAAAACATACTTTGGTTCTAAAAACACAAACTCAAGAAGCCCAAGTGGATAAAAAAATAATTTGCTTTCTCCAATGAAGGATGAATATTTTTGTGACAATAATGAAATTTCCTCTCAGAAAATACCATAAATCATGTTTTCTATTAAAAAAAAATAAATAGATAGAGAGAAGTCTGGGATAGAAAGTTCCAGCAGTAATTGGATGCCTCACGGGATGCCGTGCACACTTGACTAGTCTGTATTCACTCAAATGCACATAACTGCAGTGAATTGCATTAACACTGACAAACATTTCTTTTGGCAGATCCAAAATACATCATTTTGATTTGGGAAGGATTCTGCCAGGATCAGTTCATGGGGACTAATGTTCCATCTCAGGACTGCAAGGAAGTGATGGGCTTCTTCCTTCCTTTCTCTGAAATCAAATGGCTAGGGCTCTCATCTCACATGTGGAACATTCAAGTTTAATTCCCACCCCTGCAAGAGTCACAGTAAAAACTCATCTTACAAGTGACTGCTAACTGCTGGACACTCCTGAGGTATGGTCTGCCAGAACCTCCTTCTTAATACTGATGAAACAACTCCATTTAGTTGAAACAGCAAATGTACAGTGACTAAAACTGCATTGCATGTTTTATAAGACACATGTACAGATCCCACTGTAAAGTGAGGGTGAAATGTGATAACACTGGAAACTGACTCTCCTTCATTCCTGTAATGCAAAGTCAAGAAACTTGAAAAAACTGCACTTACCCTCAAAATGCAAAGATTACAATCACCTTTTTAAAAATAAGCACTTAACCTTATTTGCAAAGGCTAAAAAATCCCCAACCCACTACAACCCTGCTGCACACACAGACACAGTGCCGCCACCAACAAATCCCACTGCCTTCTCCTTGGAGTTAGAAAAAGGTCGTGCCTTTGCTAGCCCGATTCAAAAGTTTCTGTACCTTGACAACAGCTATTTTCCACCCCCCGTGCCCTTGAGAACACTGCTCCCTCCGGGCATGCCAATAGTTGTAAAACAGGGAGTGCAGTAGGAAATGGATATAGATAGAGTGAAAGTGATTCTGTTGTCCTTTCACACACCCTCCATGAGATGTTGAATGTGTTTGAATGTGATCCATCAAAACATTGATCCCTTGGGGAAGTGAAGATGTGTAAGGAAACTTCCAAGTGCTTTCTAACCAGATCTACCTACAGGAGAATGTACTGAGCAGTACAGTAAGAAGATACATATATTATCAATAGTCCCCATGTCATGGGACAAGTCACGGCAGAGGTGAGGAAAAATCAGATGTGTTCTGGGGCCCTGGAGGTTAGACACTCACTCGAAACAATTTCTCCTTGAAAAGTAATGAGAAAACTGCTCTCTGTTGTGGCCTCTTCAGTAACCCTGCATTAAACTCAGGAAAAGCAGAATGCAAGAGCAAAGAATACATTTTAATAGAACATTTTGCAGGAAACACTGCAGAGATGGTACTCAATTTTAAAGCTGCCAAGCTCCATAATTAAAAGAAAAATGTACGATTAACTATAAGAATTTTCTGCTTACATTTAAGACCCTAAGAATTAAATCAAAATCCTTAAAAGCCATTGCTAAATGAAGGAAATGCATGAGCTGGCCCTAGCAGTGAAGTCTGTCACCAACACAAGCTTTATCCAGCTTAAGCCACTTTATTCTTTGATCAGAAAATAGTGGCTTGAGTGGGTTTATTTTAGAAGGCTGGCAAGTGTCTCAGCTAGGACAGCTGCATGCTCAGAGCTCATCTCAGGAGTAATCCTGCTTTCCTCTTTTCCCTCTTTCCAAACCCCAGGGCCTGATCTTGCAGAGGTCCTGCCAAGTACCAGGAGTTACGTTCGGGTCAGCAGGGCTAAGCACAGCAGCAGACACCACATGCTTCAGGCTGGCTAGCTCAGAAGCTCACTGTGAGAAGGAGCATACAGAAAGAGGAGAGAGAGATTAAGTTTCCCTCATTTACTGCAATCCTCACCTCCCAGGTTCCACCATGAGATACCTACTTCAGGACATAAGGCCTGTCAAACCAGGAAGATGAAGCACTGCCAGCAGCTAATGGTGTTCACCTCTGCCCTGCTCTTGCTTTCACACTGTGCAGGCCCCATCTGTCCTCAGACAAGCTGCACATGGCTCCCGAGTCTGGAGCTGGCGAAAGCCACCGCTGCCAGCACGAGATCCAGAGCAAGGAAAGGTCTAAAGGAGTCAGTTTCTAACTTGACATGAGGTCAGGTTTAAGGCTCAGCAATCCGTCCCAGTAGCACAAAAACTGGGATAGCCAGAGCGCTGACTTAGCTGCAGAATCAGACTCCAACATCACTAATAGCATTATGGAATCAAGGACTGAAGCATCCTAGAGCTGCCTTCTCTCCACAGTGACCTGTCCTGTGGACTAGGGGATGAGACAAGCCCTAGCATTTAACTCACAGATATCTACAGCAACCCTTCCTGATCCAGGACATCTCTACCTAGGAGAAAGTGCTTGTGGGACCACACACGTTTGGCGTTTCTTTTCCAAGGAAGGATTTATTGACTGTGAAGCTAAACATTCTACATTGATGTTTTCTGTGCTTATTTTCACACGGCTTCATTTTTTCTGCAGCAATGGGCATTGCTGGTGACACAGGTCTTCAGTGATGGTGTTTTGGTTTTAATTCAGATCTAAATTTGATTGGCTAATTTATCAGTTGGTTTTCTACAGAATCTGGAGACTAACAGAGCCACTAACCATGAAAAATGTGACACTGCTCTTTGATTACCAGCTGGGATCTCCAAGCTCTTTTGGCCTACAAAGCGACAGTTTTTCAAAATATACAGCAACTAATATTTCATTTCAGCTGGCAAGGCTCCATAAAATGGTTTGGACCTTACAGTGCACTTAAACCCTTTGATAAACAGACTATATAGATTGAGCAGATGGTGGTTCAGGAGTTCAAAATGCTCAGGTTTCCAGCTGAACATAAAATAACCTGTAGGCAGAAGCAGAATAACATCTGAACAGGTTGGAATTATGTCTGAGATGGTCTGTTCTACTTGTTAAATGCTGAGGGAGAGCTGGTCTGAAACAGGAACATAGGATTGGCTGGATAATCTATTTCTATGGGAGTCCTCTACGGTCACAGGCAGCTGCATCATTACAGAGCCCTTTTTACAAGGCAGTCTAGTTCCATCATGATAGAAATTGGCTGTTGTGCCCTCATCACTTCATTTGGAAGGCTGCATGCAAATCTAACTGCTCTAAGGGACAGATATGGACATTTAATCTACCTTTTAAGAGTATTTACAGTGAAACTGAAGCTTTAACCTATCCTCATTACCTTTCAAAGGGAGATGTCTGTGGGAAGAGAGGTCACAGTCACATGTAAGAAAGCCAAGAGCAGGCTGGCTTTTGAGCTGAGGTGCAAAGACAGAAAAGAAGCCAAATGCTGCAGGCTGCCTCTGCTGGGTGTACATGCTCTGAACCTACAATTCCATAGCTTCCAAGAGTACAAAGTTCAAATGCATTTCACATTGGTAAGAAGTCTGCAAAACACCTGAAGCACACTCCTCCAGTGATCTTCCTTTCCAGGGTATAAACTCTCTCTTAGAAAACGTGACTGACTGGGCAAAAAAGGACGTGCTGAGCCATTCCTGTGTGCGAGTTCCATTTACCTCCTGGGATTCTGGTGCCCCAGACCAAGATTCTCCTGCAGGAAACTGGCAATTGTAGCTCCAGGAGCTGCCAATTTTCAACTAGAAGAGCTAAAAACCTTGCACAAGGCCGGACAATTTAATCCAACTATCCTTCACTCTCTTGAATTCTCTTTGTTAAGTCGATGGATCTGCTTATCTAGGTGCATAGCAGTTACAGGAAGAAAAAATTCCAAAGCTGAATGTCAGTTAGTGACAATGTTTGCAAAGGAGGGGAACACACACCTTCGCATATGCCAAATATTAAACATGCTGTTTGCATGAATACTACATGTATTTTGACTAGCATTTACACCAGTTATAGTGCCCAACAAAAAAAAGCAGTTCTGGCACATCACCATAATATAAAAAATATTAACTCAGACTTAGTAACTGTACAATTCCCTGGTGTACTTTCAAAAATGAGGAGGAAGAAAAGGATCTATGTCAAACATGCACATCTAATGAGTCCCATAACCTGATTTGCAAAAGACTCATCAAGATGCTGAAAAAAGCCAGAACTGAGGCACTGTACATCTGATACTGTCAATTAAGTCCTCAGTGATGCCTAGAACATCAGCATCTAATGGCTGATGCCTAAGTACAAGTGGCCTAGTACCATCTGTGCTAGAGCTCAGGCCATCAGCATAGGCAGGAATATTAGAGTTGGCCTTTCATTTAAAAAATAAAAATAAATAAAAATCCACAAACCAAAAAGCCCAACCAAAAAAAACCACAAACCAAACAAATCAAACATTTGTTTCTCGTAGTCCTCCTTTCTTTCTTTAAATTAGCTAATATGTAAATCAGGCTTTTTGTTTTCTCTTAAAAAAAAAAAAAAAAAAAGGTAGGGAAAACAAATGTTTCCAGAAATTAAATGGCAAGTTGTGTTATTTTTAGGGGGTTGGATGACAGGAGGCATCACATTTGAAAGTACTCACTTGATCAAAGAGCCCTAAAAGGATTCAGCAGCACTGAGAACTATATATCAAATAGGATTATGACAGAATTAAGCGACTGAGCCATTTATAACTTAGGGCAGTTTCCCTCTTTGAAGCCTGCCTTGGTAATTGATCCATTTTTCTATAAACCAGAACCATAGCATTGCATTAAAAATCTGTATCTATTCCAAAACTATTAGCTTTGTACAAGATAATCAGGGGAAAAGGTAACATTTGTATGTGACACTAGAATTCTCACTTGAAAAAGAAAATAGCCATGACATCTAAATAGAGAGAACATTTTTCTATCAGTATTACCGTGTCCAACAAATTCTCTTCTGCAGCATGTCAAAGCACCAGTTGTGCATTATGGAAACATAAATCACACAATAGAATGGAAACTATTGTTTTGTGCTACACAAATTGAAAAGGACATGAATGCATCAGTGACATTTATTTTACTTCTTGGGACACTCAAACAGTGCTGGGAGGAAATCAGTCCAGATGCTCTTATTCATGCAAGTTGTCCTTGTCTGTGGGAACACTCTCCTCGGGAGAAATCCTGGCCCTGGTCAAGTCAAAAGCAAAACTGCCAGCAACATCAAAAGCACCTACAAATGTCAATGGACTGCATGAAGCAGTGGCTCCTTGTTTGGCATTAAGGTATGCCTACACTTGTTAATTTATTACACGCATTAGCATAACTGAAGAGAAGGACTAATTCCAAGCTACAGACTCCAAAACCCATCACACTTATTGAAGTATTTTGTTCAGTCAAGTCAGGGTTTTAGTGAACTCAGCAGATGAAAGTACTGCTATGTGCCAGTCTCATCCTACAGCAGACAGCTCCTACCTTTTCAGATGACGCAGATATAAATAGGACCAATGATAGCATGTCTGAAATTCAGACAATATTTTCACCACCTAATATAGCTGCTATGAAAAAAAAAAGTTATTAGCCTAACTTGTTCAGGCACTTTGGTTTATCCTCTGGTGGCACTGACCTCCTCTCATTGACTGTAACAAGAACCTCATAAACCAAAATTCAGAGCTAGCAACACATGCCTGCTCCTCTCCCTCTTTCTGAATGTGGCTTCATCTTAGGAAGTCACCATTGCCATGAAATCCATGATGCTGTCTAGATATGTGCCTATGTGCAAGTGCATATAAACATATGAGGCAGAACTACACAGATTTTTTTACTGAATTACACATTCACTTAAATTGATCTACACTTAAATGTTCACAGCTATGAATTCCCTCCCTTACACAGGGAGTACCTCGCAGCTCCTTTATCTAAGTGAGCAGAAGCTGTACTGCAGGAGTATATTCTCTCCTGCTATTAATAGAAGCTGCACCTGGCAAATTCTTAGCTGCTTCTACATGTGTACTTTACAGATGCACACACGCAGAGATGGAAAACCTTTACTGGAAATGTTCTTGTGAGGTGGCAAGGACATACGTAGACTGGTTTGGCATTAGATAGATTACTGGTTACTGCAGATTACCTACAGCTTTAGATGACACCTTTTCCATATTAAACTGTAGTATACCATTTTCAGAATTAAACTGCTGACCCACCATCAAAGATTTTGAGAGTTTTCTCTGCTGATTTAAATAGGTGCAGAAATGAGATGTTAGGAAACAGCTAAGAATCTACTCAGCATGTGTCCAGACGGAGATGGGGCATTTCACAACAGGCAAAAACTTGTCCTCATTCTCCAGGGCCTCTTTCCATAATAAACGCTCCCCCTCTTGCTTTTGAGGTGAGGAAAAAACACAGATATACACTTTAGATATTTAATAATGAGTAATTGTGTGGCTCCTCTGATAGATTAACTATTCCTATTTTGAACAATACAAAGGAAATTCTGAATAAGTACTCTTTCTATACATTTCTAATACCGGAAAAAAACCTGAGGCTTTTGCTCAAAAAATATAAACATTTGTAAGCATTCTTAATCTGTGTCTACTCATTATTCACTTGGGTTCCTGGCCAAATTCATCCCAAAAGGCAGCAAAACCCACTCAACTTCATAGATTTACACTGCAAATTAATTTCTCACTCCTGCCTACTCCAGGGGTAAACAAACACCGTTTGACCTTGTATTGATTTCTTTGATTAATTTCCCATTTAAGCCCCATTCTGAAGGGTTTAAGTGAGATATATGAGATTCCTGGCATTCGTGCAGGCCCTCTACTTAAGGATGGATTTCTCCCTTACTGCAACTACCACACAAAATTATGAAAACAATCCGTTCTTAACCATTCAGTTCAGTCCCAATTACCATCAACTCCATCACCACCAGCTGAGTTACTCTAGCAGATCCAATCTCCATCAGAATCAGCCTAAATTTTGCATTCCTCGTTGTCTGTGTTCCTCCTATTTAAAAATATTTACATTAGCTTGGATTTCTGCAGTATTTACAGTTACAAAATAGCAGTTTCTGCCAGAACAGTTCATCCCAAATCATTAAATGATGTCCAAAATAGTCTAGCAAAGGTTACTTTGCTAATTCTGTGTTCTGCTCCTTTCTTTTAAAAATCAAAGGCAACTAGACTTATATATTTTGCAAGAAGGCTTTGAAAAAAACACTAACTCTTACAGGGAAAAACCAAGGGTTTATTTCACTCATCTTAAAAACTTTTTATCTCAAAGCTTTAGAACAGAACTAGCTCCCACCATGTGAGTGCAGGTCCACCAAGTCTAAACCCAATGAACAGCGTGGCAGTGAGCTGGGCAGTCAGGGCGCTGGGACACGGTACCCAGGTCCCACTCCACTGCTCCAGCTCCAGGAAGGAGTCAGGGGGAAATCCCAAGCACAGAACTCTGCCTTGGACTTCAGTGAACTCAGTGACAATTATCTTGTGTGAGATTAGCCCAAGTTCAATGGGCCAGAGTTAAGTTTTGTGCACTGATACTGACCAGGAGCTGTATGAAGCCATGAGCATCGCAGAGTAAAGTGGAAAAGCTAATGCAAATGGCAGGGAAACGTTGTTATTACACTACACACAATTACACTATCACCCAGAGACTCCAATTAACAATACAGTCTCATTGTACAGTCCCGGCTTCAAAGGGAGTTTGATTTAAGTAGACAAGGCAGGTAACTGAAGCCTTAGGATATACACTGTACAACTGAGAAATGAGGCAAAAGTAATTAAGCGACTTGACCAGGATCATACAGGAAATCTTTGGCTGAGCCAGACCCTGATTTCCATTATGCTTAGCCCTTGCCTGCAGCCACAATTACAGCAGCATTCTTCTGCTCTGACCTCAGCCTAGCTGCAAATGCACGCACATGTCTAAGACATGGCTCCAGTCCCCTCAGCCCTGCAAACCCTGTTCTGCAGCGCTAGGCAGGCACGAGTGAGTCCCAAGTAAGGGGAAAAACACCTTTCAGTGTGTCTCCACACCCTCTGCCTGTCCTATTCCACTGCTTCCACACCCCAGTGCAGTCCCCCCAGCTAACATCACACAGCTCTGGGTCCCATAGCCAGTCTAGTGGGTGTTCCAGCAGCCATAAACTAATCCTAGAGTTTTACTGTGTTACAAACACTGTGTTATATGCTATAGTTGTAAAACACATCTCTTTTTTTTTTTTTAACATTTCTTTGGTAATTACATTTTCACAGGAAGTCCACTAAAAATTATTAGAAATGGTTTGGATAAGTACAGACTTGAAACATTAACACTTGGGATCTGAAAACATTGTACATGATCAGGACCTCCTGTCATTTCAAGAAAAAAAAAAAGCAGTAAAATGGGGAATTTCCACAAGGTGTGGTTAGTTGGGTTTTTTTGGTTGGTTGGTTTTTGGTTTTGTTTCTTCTAAAAACTATATTAGAACATAGCAGAGGTATTTCTTGCCCAGTTTCATCTTCTGATGCTGTTTGTAAGGATGCCAAATAAATGTAATTTAAGAATAGAAATACTTTTTCCCCTTTTCTCTAAGTGCTACTGAAGGAAAAAACTCTTCAATACAGCTTATTGTTCATATGAAACAGTCCACTAAAATCTGACGCATCCTCAGGTCGGCCAAAGCTACAGAATCCATCTCTGATTTTGGAGGATTCTTCTGAAGTGTTTGGTGGTGTCACCAGACCATGAGCTACTACAAACTGCCACAGTTCCACTAACACTTAATGCAGGTGAGCTTTCCCCAGAATGTCTGGAAAAAAACCAACAAAACCAGACGTGCCAACAGAAGGTCAGTAGTCGTGCAAAATTTGCCTACACAAATAGCACAGACATAGCAACTCTCGGTCCATGTGAGCTCTTTCACTTCTCTTACAGATTGTTTTATCATCAGATAGGATACAAGACCCCGGATCATCAGGTTGACAGAGACTCACACGCAGATAAGTGGTTTTGGCTTGTTATCTCCTGTTAACCCAGTATGAATGAATCCACAAATTAATTCTTCTGATATAGCTGACTGAAACAGAAACATGTTGCCTTGTGTGGGGATCTCCATACTTTTTTGTTTCACAGTTATTTCCCCTCTTGGCAAGAGAAAATGGTCCTGCTAACTTGCAGGACACTGCATACAGTTTTACAGCCCAGGTAGTCACAAAGAGAGAATCCCTGCAATATGTCAACCAGCTGTGAAGAAGCAGTACCATGACAATCCAACACAGTAATGTGTCTTTCCTCACATGTGCCCTGACAGAGAACTGTGTTTAAAACTGCAATGACAACATCTCCTCCAGGCTGGGTTTGAACACACTCATTTATTTGGTCAAGTCAGTGAGCAGGGAAACAGAGAGAAGAGTTTTGCCCAACTTTTCCCACTGAGCTACAAGTCCCTGTATATCCCGTCTCTCTGGGCTGTGCAAACTTCAGCACATCAGAAGGCTGCTGAGCACCTCACCCATGATTGCATAAATCAATTATTGATCCTGGGGCTGGAAACACCAAGCACACGGTCTCATGTATACAGCTTCCCCCAAGCCTATGAGCACAGGTCATCTACAGTCTTACCAAAAAATATACAGATCAAAAATCTACCTATCAAGGACTTGCATTAAGAAGGCAAACCACCTAGGAGATATATTACAATTTTTAAGCAAGTAAGTCATTATGAATGAAAGGCAAAGACTGCAGATTAATTATCCAGCTTGCTGCTTAGTGAGATTATGACTGTGACTCTTGCAGAAAGGAGACACCGCAGTATAATTGTCTTAAAAGCTCTCTGCAGCTTAGTGAGATTTAGCCTGTTAGTGTGATAAATCTGCATCAAACAGAAGCAGAGAGGGCACCAGCAGAGCTCAGGTAGCGTGTGTTGCATCGCCACCTCTTCTGAGGCACTGTCAGCGCGCAACGGGGCTGACACACAGAGATCCTACAGTGATATTAATTTTGCACGTTGAAGGCAAAGCCCGTCTGACTGATTACATTGCTGATTTAACCTTAGCATTCAGACAGGGCATATTTCAGGGCTGTCCTTTACTCAAGCTTCTGAAAGCAGGAACTGCATAAAAATGTTCACATTTTCTTAGCAGGCAATAGTTTTCTAAGATTTATAGTGACGTTAGAGTTTGTTTATCGATTGATTCATAAAGGAACGAAAATTAACACATCACTTCCCCCCACACCTATGCCCAGTGCCAGGTTAATCCTTTGCCATGCTATCAGGTGAGCTGAAGCAGAAATTCCTTCAAAACTGAAAACCAGCAATATCACCTCCAAACATTTTAGATTAACGGTACTTGCAAAGGAACAATTACCGAACTTTTTTTTTTGAGACAGGTATTTAATACACACTTCCCAAATCCATTGAGTGTAAGTAAATAGGCTGTTATTTTCTCCCTGAAACCCCAACCCTTTCGCTGCTATGCTGCTGGGCTTTGCTTGAGAAAAAAAACCCAAACAACTTTGCTTTTTTTTTTTTTTTTTGGTTTAGTACACCCCTGCCATTACAAGTGTTTCATAATTGCCATGAACTCCCTGAAATCAGTTGTTTCTACAATTAGTGGCTGATTATACACAGCACTAAACATTGCAGACAACAGTTCATTAACTCCTGGTATCAGACAGTATGAAAGGACTCAAGTTTAATTCAATCAGCTTTATCCTCAGCGCTGCGCAAGCTGCTTGTTGTGGGCATTTGTGTGTGTGTGCAGAAACATTCCTGAACTTGCTAAGAAAGCTTCCAGTCCTGACCTGAAATAAATTAACCTGGTTTTATAGGTAGCCTAACCTCAGATCTGAACAGCACCAAACACTTCAGAAGGATCCTCCAAAATCAGAAATGGATTCTGCAGCTTTGGCTGATCTGAGGATTTCTCTGCAGACCAGCTATGGCACCTGATTTACATTTATCTGTAAAAAGACAACTAAGGGGTAAAGGTCGAACAGCTTTCTAAGAGGAATTATTTCACGGCTTTTCTTTTTAAAGAACATCTATTATAAACACACTATAACTAATCCAGGTAGAAGCATGTACTGAGAAAGGTACACCACCTATATGTCTCTCTTAGATTATGATCTGGATTCATCACACAATGGCATATGATTTATATCAACTGCTATCAACTCGGGAAGCCGAGGAAATCGCTGTATCCACACAGCCTTTCAGTTATCGACCCGGGTGTTAGTAGGTCCAAAAAGATAGCGACAGCCGCTAGTAAAAAAAGCAATCGAACAACATCCATTGACAGAATTCACCAGTCCCCACGGACTGGCTGCAATTGGCAGCAACTTCTCAGTTTCAACGTCCAGATACAGTGGGGTAATCACGGAGCTGATGTATCCACTGTCCAGTCTCCACTTATCAGCAAATTCTTTTTCTTTTTTACCATGGAGATTAAAAGACTAATACCAGAGAGGAGTTCAGTGGTAGAAATAAAAGAAGGAAGAATAATACAAACAATAGTCAGGAAGAGTTTGTTTTTAAAGAACAGCAAAGAAATGCCTTGTTGAAGCACCCTGAAGTCAGGAAAAATTCCCACTGACCTTTCAGGGGGTTAAACCAGGATCTTAAAGTTGTTACTAAATGCTGTAGGAAACGTTTCAAAACATTTATGATACGATCTTTTCCCAAAGAGACCTTTAGCAAAAAAAACTTTTGTGCTGTCTAGGTGGAACTCTGATATTCTGTCTGCAATCAAGTGTCATCTTCAAAAGCTCTAAGGAGCCTCTCTCAGGCTGCAGTGAGTTACTACAGACGCCTCTATGTAGAATGAAACCACAGCAACGAACCTGTTCACCATACAAGTCAATAGTGTCTTCCAAGAGCAAGACACTATTCATCAGTCTTTACAACCTTGACATTGAGCAATGTCCACATATGAACCCTTCCAATATCCAAGGAAAACCTTATTACAGAATCACAGTTATTACTTAGACCCACTTATAAATAATAATAAACTACCTTTAAGTATGTGGTATGAATGACAAGTGCGATACCAAATGTCTTTCACACAAGGATCTGGATTATAAATCCACGGACCTGAAAGTTTGTCTGGGCTGTTATCAATCTCTTGGCATGAAGCATCCCATGTCATGGCTCACATACCATGGAGCCAGGACTCAAACAAAAGGCTTTCAATTCTAAGTGGAGTAATAAATGGGGACACCACACACACAGTTCTAACACCAGTCATTTTCTGTTTCCTCTCATATGCACAAGAACAAGTCTTTTGCTACACACACACGCTCCCCTCCCTTGGATGTTCTGTCTGCCCAAACATTGATCTGCAATGAGAAAAAAAAAGCAGCACTGCAGGATTTCCACATTTCAGCAGATGATGTTCAAATGAATGAATCCCAAAACATCAAGTAGAGACAAGAATAGGTAACACTTTAACAGGGCTGTCATGTTAATCTATGGGAGTATTTCTTCAGCGTGCACAGAAGACAGGTTATTAGGTTATTGTAAACCAGTGCTGTGATACACACGTAATTAAAAGTCCTCTTGCCTCTAAAGTGATTTTTCAGAAATTAAAAGAGAGGTCACAGACTTCTTAAATTCCTCATCAAAATGCTTGTGCCCAAGATAACTTTTCAGAAAGCAGCTAATGTGATATAAAATAGGAAAAAGGGGCAATTGTTCCTAAACAAGTAAAGTAAATCAGTTCAGGAAAATTAGTTGGGAACTCCATGTTTTTAAAACACATAGATTTCTTATTAATTTATCCTTAGACTTTAATTCCCTGTCTTCCTAGTATTTTACCTTTTTTATTATTATTATTTTAAGCTGTCACTCCAGAAATAACAGGCATACAAAAGAGAGATAAAAGTTAAATTTCAAATTGAGAAACTTCATCAGGATTTATTGTACAGAAGCTGTAGAAACGAAGAATCACTTTCCAGCCTCTTCACTAATTATGACCTCTCTTAGAGCCAAAATTGAGTGGTAAGCCTGGATGTACATTATTATAAAGCTTTCTCCAACTCCTCCAAGGCTATAAACCATGGTGAGCAATTAAAAGTCTCACTGAAGTTTCATATTGCTTCCCATGTAAGCAAAGGGCAGATGACCTCATTAAGAATGCAGATGACCTCTGCTGAAAGTGCTATGCGGAGCTGCCGCCCTCTGCAGAGGAAGGCACAGGCTGGGGTGGATTTCTGCTTCCGTCCCGGTCTGGAAGCGTCGGCTGCTGTTGCTTTAAATATTTATAGCGACTGCAGGAAGTGTGGCTTGAATATAATGGAAGGGGAGAGATGGTGAGAAACTCCTTCTCTCCAACTTCAGTTTCACTCGAATCCCTGGTTGCCAGAAGTCAAGAATTTTGATACGATGTCTTAGTGCTAACAGTGGGGGTTGCAGATTTAGCAGGCTCTTGGCCCCTTAGCATAGGGTTAAATGTCAAAAGCAGAGGAAGAAGCTGTCTGCAGTGAATGTGAATTAAGTCTTCCCTTTTTCAGCAAACCAGAAAAAAACCCCCACCAAACATTTTCCACCAGAAAAAAGGTAGCACTGCACTGTAATACCCAGTGTCTGCTTCAAGACACCATCGCAGAGAGTCATCACTGCTGTGCCTGCAGCACTACATATGAATGAAATCCAGTGCTACTGGCTGGGCTGTCTTTTGTTTCAAGACATTGACTAGAAATCTCATCTTGTCTATCAAACTGTCCGCCATTTATCCCCCCTTCCCATTCCAGCCTTGAAACATGACATAAACCACTATTAATTATATTAACCAATTATTATATTTCATCTTATAATGAATTAATTACAGGGGAATCTTGCATAGTTACGAACATATGTTAGCAAGTTAAGCTAGCTAGTTTAGAGCCAAAACCAGTATTAGTCAACACTGATACTTCCCCTCCTTAGAAAGGGAGCATCTTTATCCAGCTGCTCTGAGAGAGGACACCACAATGCTTGAGTACAAAAAGGTACCTCTGAGAGCACCTTACACAGGGCTCAGTCAATTGCTAAGACGGGCAGGAGTTATTTCCTGCATGGCCCAGGATGGGGAACTGAAGCATAAGAACTTAACTTACCTGACAGAAACCTGTCCACACGGGGGCTGAGAAAAAATATGCATCTTCAGTACTAGCAATAGAATGAATTCCTACATCTCAAAAACTTATCTAAAAACAAACATCCCCTGACCAGACTTAACTCCAGCACGGCTGTGCTATATTATGATGGTGGAGCTGAGAGAACAGTAAGTAAGGGGACTTTGATGGCTTTTGAAGGGGGAGATGTCTTCACCCTAATTTGTCAGTGTATTTCACAGGCTTAAGAGGGCGTTATTGCCTATTAACTCCTTGAGACAAGGACTCAAAATGCCAAGTTTATTAACCCTGTATTTCTGGATCCAAGAGTGAGGGTGTTTGTCTCTGGGAGATTTGTCAGACCCACGACACAAAGAGATGTGACACTTACGAGGGACGAGGACCACGGGGAAACACGTCCTTCTGCAAGCACTGGAGCCGGCCTCAGGAGGGCATCTGCTGCTGACTTCTTCCAGCTGACAAAGGTGGAATTCAGGCTTGAATCCACAACTCACCTCACCTTCTGTTTTAAAAGAGGGAAATGGAAATCCCAGGGCCCATTTTTAGCTTCTGAAGTACCAAAACTATATTCTCCTTTGTTGTTTTATTGTTTCTTTACCCCATTTTCTTGCAAATCTAACTGATAATTTCAAAAGGTCTGGGGTTTATTTTTCCATTTGATTTCTTTTTTAGACCACACAACTTTCTCACAAGGCAGCTTTGGAAAATTACAACATCACAAAGAACATTTTTAGTCAAATAGTCCTGTGATTACTGGAACTTAAGGCATTTACCTTCTGCCCTGCCCTGGGTCTCAAATGTGAGCTCCTGAACATATTCTCTATCTAGCGAGAGCTGAGTGCACCCACATAACTGTTTTCACAAAACCTGAAGATGCTTAAGTTTGACACCCATGTCATCTGTCAATTTTTGTGAAATAGGTCCCAAAATAGAAGTCCCTGGGAAGGGACTGGCAAAAGACATACACACTACTAAAAAAAGTGATAACAAGCTTTCTGGGAACCATGATAAGAAATAAATCAGAAACATTATAAAAGCATATAGGTGATACAATGACTAAAAGGAAACTTCTAAATTCTGTATATTTAAAGTTCCATGTCAGTGTTTATAATTTTTTTTAATTAAAAAATTCCAGCCTTATTTCATAGTACTAAGTTTTCCAAGTAAGAATAAAGTAAAATGATCTGCAAAACTACTTCTGCTCAGACTTGCTCCAAATGGTTATTTCTAAGTCAAAAAAAAGCTGCACAGTTTGCAACAAACAAGAAAATAAATACATGCAGTTATCATCTGCCTTTGTTCTGCATGAAGAAATTCCACGGAAGACAGAGCTGCAGCTTATTTCCACCCTCTAAGATCCATGGCAATTCTCTTTGGCCTGAAGTACACTCACAACTATAAACATGTAGTGTATTAGAAATAAAGGGAACAACTTTTCTAGAATTCCCCAAAGTGATAGAGAATACTCTGGTCCTCTCTGACCTACAAGTGAGCTTTCATATTGGTATGAAAAGCCTGGCTCTAAAACCAGGTGGAGATCCCAGGTCAGCTGGAGCCTGTCCACGACTCCTCAGCTCCTCTCAGAGCAGCTCCAGCAGCAGGAGTGGGAAGGAGCCGGTGCACACTGACTTCTTTTGGCTTCACCTTTTGGCCATTTTGCTGCATGCAACTGCTTGTACTAGGCAAGAAAAGTTGGAACATCACACAACTGGGTCATGAAGTGCCTGCATCAGATAAATTACTGAGTCTGCCACCTGAAGACAAAGCAGAGCTCCAAGGGTCAGGACTAACAAGATTATAAAGGCTGATGATGTATAAGTACAGAGAATGTTGCTGCAAATGCTTAATGATGCGAGTAACCTAACTTACACACAGAAATCCTCAGAGTAGCATAAGAATTTGCAGCTGGGTCCCTGTCTAGCATTTGCAATTTCTGGGCAACATCCTGCATTGTTAATTTTAACTGTACTTTTGTGAAGTGCTAGCTGTTGCTGTTCTGGGCCATTTAGCAAAAGAAAATTACAAGGTAAATCCAAGCTCTTTGGGACTGTTGCTTCAAGGGGGTTCTCGTGGATTTCCATGCGAGTACAGATACTCAGCTCCTACATGAGTGAGTGAGTTCCACTGCAGCACCTGAAGTTGCCTGTGTCTGCTGGCCAAGTGGCCGAGAGACCTACATTTCCTCAGACTGCTTCTGGTTTGATGAGGAAGGTGAGAGACAAGCTAGGTCTGCTGGGGACGGGGACAGGCTATCTCATGATGGTGTGTATGCTGCCCAAAGAAGGGTTGCTGGAAAGCGACTTCTCTCCCTCTTCCAGCTTGTCCATCTATGAATTACCAAGGAGACACCACACACAGCTCTGTGGAAAAAAAGCCCCTCCACAGGCTGCAGAATTTGACTTTCTGAAAAGAAAATACTTGCGAACGATGTGCCCAAAGAGCAGACCTTCAGACACTGACCAGGTAACAAAACAAACACATCAAGTTTACTTAGAAGGATCCACTGGGGAAAACAGTAACAAAGTTAAACTGGAGATTTTGAAAACTTACATTTCTGCAGTTTTGTGGGTTCAGGTAAAGAAGGACAGTAAGCCAGGGCTTCATGAGTACAGTGCAGTTCAAAACCTTCAGTTCTGGGAGGTGATGAGTACTTACATTTTATTCTAGGTGACAATGCATTTAAGTATTCACATATTCAACCAAAAATTTCTGCATTTTAGGATGTGGCCTCAATATTCTCATCTTTACTTCAGCAAGTTTAATTAATTCAACTTGCAACTCCCCCAGTGTTCACATTCTACAGTTTTCTTATTTATTTGGCAGTGCTTTCTTTACACTTCTATACATAGCCCCAGCACACCTAATGCAGGGCCCTTTATAAAGCCTTTGCCATCTAAGGAACAGTTTTGTCTCCTCACTTCACCAACTGTCCTGCATTTTTTAATCTCTCCCTACGTTTCCCTCTGTCCTAGTTAATTATTTGCCATTTGTCACTGCATAGTTCTGGTTAAATTCAGTTTTCAAAATGAAACAAACAAAAGGAAAATAATATACTTGGGGACAAAATTTTATGTAACTTTCTCTGATAGTTTAGGAGTTTAGAGATTAAGTTTCTGTTCAGTTTGTTTTTTAAACTAACCAAAGCCACCTCAGGAAGTCAGTTTTACTTTGAAAACATCAAAACAAAATCTGAAGCATTAATAAGATAACTTTTTTTTTTTTTCTAAATAATCTCTAAGCAGAGTTTTTCAACTTTTTTTTTCCTCCCATCTCAAAGTATGAGATACATTTTTCTCCCTGGAAAAAACACATATTTGGAAAAAAGGCAAAACCATTTCTTCAGAAAGGACTTCCCTGTATTCCAAATCTAAATGATTTAAGTGCTTTAAGAACTTTCTCATACAACCAGAACAAACTGCAAAGCTAGAACTGAAGCTGGTGCAAGCAGCAAGTAAGAGTTGTAGTTGTACTCCCCTACAGATTAAAATACATCCTGGAGAGCATACAGGCACCAGCGCCCACCAGCTACAAGACTGCCACCCTACTCCTTTGGAAACTGCAGCAAGAAAGGGTTTCTGATGAGGAAGACCCTCTGGTTAATGATCACCTCTGAGGCCAACATCCGGAAGAGAGTCAGATGGGTGTATTTGCACGAGGCATCTCGGAGACAAGCAGATAGAGAAATCTTCCACTCCTTGGTGATAATCAGGATAGGAAAAGGCCCTGGAGACTAGTGCACAGTATTTTTAACTGATAAGCTTTATTTTGGTGTAATATAAAACAAGCATTAGGAAAATGCCTAAAAAGTACTGAAGCTAGAATAAGTCAGTTTTGCAACTCACAAATCTTGGAAGAGGTGGCATTTAATTCAAGACAACTGCTCAACTCCAGAGAATCTTAACTTCCAGCTCACTTGGGTACAGAGACTCAGAGGGGGAAACAAAATATGGAAGGTGCTTATAAAAGCGTAACAGAACTCTACATTTATTATTACTACTGTCATTCAATCTGCTGTTCTCTGAGCATTTGGGATTGGCAATATTGCTTCCCTGATGGGCAGAACTGCTCATTAATGTATGTGATACATCTGCTTCTCCACGTTACACAGAGCAAAAAAACTCAATCCTGGGCGTGAGTATGGGCTTGGAGATATAATGGAGACTGTATCTGACTGCAGCCTGATCCCAATTTCACCACCTCATAAAAAAACATATGCTGTGAGGTCATTAAGATGGGTTATCTTCTTCCATACATATCTGCTGGAGTTTCACACATAAACAGAGAGCTTTTCAACTCAAAATTCAACCCCTGATATCCTGGCTTTGCTCTGCAATCGGCATTAACAAATTATCACTGATTTGAGTAGTTTGCAACTGTCTTTGCTTCACTTGAGATGCTCAACCAGTGTCATGGTCTATTATCCTGCACAGATGACTACTACATGGTGTGCTGCTGCTTCATCACACAGCCAACAATATCTCATGGTCTAATGTGCATCCACTTCAAAACACAGCAACTATTTTTCCAGTATAATGCTAGTGCATTTATACTTGTTATTCCAGTATCTAGCGAAGAGATTACACTTTCCAGAACCCTTGGTTATTTAGCTACTACACTGCAAATCTGCCACTGTAACAATTTAACTGAACAGTATTCACTGGGACACAAAAAAAAGAAGGAACATCTTTAGTAATACTGCTGCATCAGTTATCTGGTGCTTGTAAACCTGCCTTCCCGACCTCTTGACAACAAGGGAAATCAGACATTTTCACAGCAGTGGAAGAACTTATACAATTCTGTTTTATGTAGAAATCCACTTCAGGCCCTAAGGAGCTGCTTTTTCATTTTATTGTTGCCCTTTTCTCTTCCCCCTGACCTGCCTCTGTATTCCCAAGTCACCCCGCCTTTATCTCTATGCAAAGAGGGCAAAAGCCGGCTGGTCGGTGTGCTATTCTGGAGGGGAATTCCTGTCACATGAACACCAGAACATCACTGCAACCTGACAACCATGTCTCCCTGAAATATCATTACTGAGTCATCACTATATTAAAATGCACTAAATGATGTGTTATCTGCAGAGGAGAGAGAAAACGAATGAAGGTCAATAATTAAATTTTGTTAAGGCTGCAGCCTCCAGGTTACCATTTGTGTGTTAAAGATTGCAAAATCTTTCAGGAGTGGGTTGCTGGTACACATACACATTCAGGGGTTTTTATCTGAGTGTAAAGCCACGAGGTCAAACTCATTACAAGCTGATCCTGGCAAGTCAAATATAAAATAAAACCCCTAGAACTTCAGGACAACACATAAGCAAGGTTTTGAGTGAACTTCTTTATGCTTGACATTGGAAAAGAAAAAAAAGACCTTAAAAAGATCAACCTTAGGAACAATTTTAGAATGGAAAGTTAAGTTTATCTGTGTATTTACTTGAACACCTCAACAGCCTTCCTTCTTCTGTTTAGAATGTTAGCAGTATTGACAGTTTTAAAGCTTTTTTTTTTAAATATCGCTTACTAAACACTTAGTTGTGAAGGAAAGCAAATTTCCATAGAGGTTACTAGTCTGAGTCTGAAAAAAAGAATGTCCCTTACAAAGGATATCAAAGGAGCAGCTTGGTATAGATTTTGTCTTACATTTCAGCAGGGTGTTGGGTACAGCTCTTTTTTGCCACTGGTTCTTAATGTTTCTGCAGTGCCAAGCACCACTTCCAGAGATGTTCTACATTTGTACTACAGCTCAAACCTCATACAAAATCAGCACTAACCATTCTGCTTGCTCAAGTGTGCTCTGGATCATAGAAATTTATATAGACTCCATATCCTGACTAAGGGATTAAGCTAGGATATTGGGAATCTTCACAAGCCCCCACTGTATTCACATTTATGCCCATTTACTTCTGCAGCTTGTGGTCCTGAATTCCATACAAGCCACCACAGACTACAGTCAGCATGTAGGTATGTGGTAGAACATCATGGCCCTGTGTCATAAGTCATTCTTTTTACACAAATAGGAACCTAAATACCAACTGATTGTTAAAAGGGCACTTACCAAGGTTTATTAAGTACATACAACATAAATCCATTTGGCATGTAATTAATTCAAAATTACATGAGCACTAAATGTGCAATTAACTCTGCAAGGAATGTTTAGGCCCTTAGCTGGCATTTACAAAGGAAGCTACAAGTTTATTAGCTAGCAATTTATTGCTAAAATACTGGCAATTCATGAGTATGTTGATTGAAATCTAACTTACTATCACTATATTGTTATAGGGCAATTAAGGGTCTAAACAACCCTTTCAAGTAAATTAAGAAAGAATGGAAGTTGTGTGCATTAATAGGAACACTGTTAACCACACAACTAACAGGTCTTTTATTAAAGCCTAACAAGTGTGCTTTTCCCCAGCTGTGGAGAACCTTTTCAAATGCACTCAAATACTTCAGCAATGTATTTCTATCCTCCAAAGAGATATTGGGGATCTGCTGGCAATATCCCAATACTACTGCTAGATAAATATTGCACAGAACATAGTACAGTAGGTTTTAGCCTAAAAAGTCACATTTCAGGAACTTTTAGTCAAGAACATAAGAAAAGTTCAGCACATACACTGAAAGAGCATGCAGCAGAACCTCTAGAGAAAGGGCGTCACTGATCCCTTTGCCTGGCAAGTTCTCTCCTCCCAGGCCCATGACTAGCAAATTATGCTGCCAGCATGCTCACACCAGAACTGCTCAGTATGTTGTTGAGCCCCAGCAGCCCAGGGCTCAGACACACCGTACGTGTCAGCGTTAACGACAGGGTGCCCTCAGAAGCCTGGGAGTTTGCACAGCAAACAGGGCTCTGGGGGTTCGGTTCCTGCCTTAAGAACCATCATCAACAAACCTCCAGTTTGAAAAGAAAATACTAGTTTCCCAATCTACTCAATCTGGCAAAAATTTGACTTCAAGCCCAAGCTGCATGGCTGGGAGTTCTTTTTATGATGAACTAAATACTGAATCAGAGAACCCACAAATTTCTTGAAAATACATACTTTGTATGAACTTGGAGACTAACCCCATAGTTGAAGTCTATTACTCAAGCATACATACTCTCCTGGCAGGACATCCAGTTTATGATTACTCTTTTATCTCTGGAAAGCATAATCTGTCCATAGCAAAGTCAACAGACAGCCATCTGCAGCACATATTTTTCTTCCACTTTTAACCTCCACCGTGTGATTCTTCTCATGTAAACTAATAACCAGCTCCCATGTGCCAGTACTTTATTGCAGCTGGATCACTGCAGTCGTTCTCTGCTGCAGCCGTTGCACACAACAGGCTTCGTACGCAGAAGCCAATTCAAGCAAAATAAGCACATGACAACAGAGAAACTGCTCCTTTGCACCAGGCCTAGGCAGAGTGGTGTTCTGCAATCTAAGATTTCAGTAGCATCAGGATTCTTACTTGTTGGTTTGCTGTTCCCCTGACATGAAATTCTGTGCTATCAGTGAAAATTAATCCCTCTGCATTTTGCAGTAGAGTAAAAGGTTAGGAGGAACCACAGAAAAAGGGGAGAGACAAACTGTTCCAGGATTATCTTTTAGAGTTGAGGGTCAGGATCTTTTAGAGGACACAGCCATCAGGAAAACAAAAACTAAAGGGGGGGGATACCAAACCAAAAAACAAAACAACCAAAAAAAAAAACCAACCCAAAACCAAAATGCTCCAACTGATAAATAAGGCATGTTTAAGATACAGCCAAATTCCAAGGCACTCTCCTTCACAGAGATTCTCCTAGAGAGAACAGGCAACATTTTGCAACATCTCGCTACAGACGGGCTTCATTCACCTCCTCCTCTGCAGCCTGTCCACAGACATCTGAGGGACATACTACTTATAAAAGAGTATTTCCTACATAGTATGTATTACAATTTTTTTTTTGCAGCAAGACAACAGCTGCATTTGAAAAGCCAGAGAAGCACCACTTCAGTTGAAAAGCTGTATTTCAGGTTGAGTTATAGTAACTTTTGCTGTGATTGTGTGGCAAGGTACTGACCATCCGATAGCAACCTGCAAAAGGATCCCTGGATGCACAGCATTTAAAGTCTGCAGAGGACAGGACTGGCACTGAAGGCTTTGAGCACAGAGCAGCCAAACTGGAATAATTAGTAAAACTTAAAAACATAATATGCATCATCTGCTCCCACAGACATCTATTATTAAATGCAACATTCTGGAAAATTTAGGCAAGAAGAAACGTATTTCTTAATTTTTATTGGCTTTCTGAATTTTGGGGGAGGCTCATTTAATGTTTTCTTAAGAAGCTTAACCTTTTGCCTTGCTCAGGGAATTCAGAGTTAAATGTAAATTACAGAATCCAAGGGCTGTAGCAACCGTTAGTGTTTCTCTTTGGAAAGTCTGAATGCAAATGTTACAGGTGACATTACTTTGAAGTTCTATTCTTAGTTCTCCCCTAGACGTTTAATGACATCAGAAAACATTATCCCAGGCGATACAATTAAGCTCGCTCTAAAATCCCTGAACAAAAGGTGTCCAGTACTGAGCGCACATGCCCGGGACAGTGCAAGCTGCCAGGTCCTCATGTTTCCCCACATGTTGGTGAGGGGAAATACTGAGCAGGCTCAGATTTTCAACTTGCTTAAAGTTGATTTCACTGCAGACACCATCAGTATCTTTCTGGGTTCGTCTCTCTCAATTCTTTCAGTAACAAACTAGCAGTTACCAGGCTAACTTAATAATGAGACACCTTGGAAGAGAAGAGTTAGCAGTGCTGGCACCTTAGAAATAACAGGATTATATACCATGGAGACAGATGGAACCATGCAGTACTTTCCCTTCCTTGCCTGGGACTCTGAAGAGTCTGTGGAGCAGACCAGCGGGAGACAGAAATTGTGGTACTGTCCTAGTGACTTCTAGTTCCTATTTAAATGCCATCTTGCTTCTTTATGTTGGAATTTCAGTGCAAAATGACATTCAAGCAAACTAGATGTTGGGGAAGAGGTTTAATCTCAGGGCGCTGTTGGTATTTTACTTAGGGTCTGTATCATGCTTTGAGTAGCCGTACACCAGGACAAATAGTCTCTGCTGAGTTTTTGTTTTACATATTAATGCTGCTAATTTACATGCAATCTTCATTCAATCCTGGACAGGCCCTATTTTCTCAACCTCCACCTGTTCCTAAACCACAAGGCATTTGTCTCCAGTCTACACTGATTGACCGGCAGGGGAAAAGTTGATGGTGTTGTTCCATGGAAATGCCTAACCCCAGTAGATGTTGACTAGGGGTTTATAAACACAAATATATTCACAAACAACAACAAGAGAGTAGGATTTACTGGTGCCTGCCACTGAGTCCTGAGTTATGATGAGGACTGTGTCAGTTGAGCTATTTTCAATGTTCTTTTGTTTAGGGTTGATTAGAAGTGCAGTCTGAACTGTGCAGCTCCCACTGGCAGGCTGATAAATACAGGCACAGCAGCTTTGTTGATTGTGCTCCGCTCCTTTCTCTTTCACTCCCTCTCTTTAAAAATGCATTTCCAAAACTGCTCCATTCATTCTCCAGTCAGGCCACCAAAGAAAATCAGAATTTACTGGAAGGCCTTTAGTTTTCAGAAGGCTATTTAGGGAATGTAAGAGAGAAAGTCCCTTGGGAAAATGTCATCTGAAAAAAACCACACTGCACTCAGAGGGGGGGAAAAAAAAAAAAAAGAACAGCGACAAAAAAAGCCATTAGGCACGAATATACCAACATGCCACTAAATAAAAATAATCCTCAGAGCTTACACAGAGCTTTCTGAGTCTAGAAAGCAAACATTAACCAATTAGTTAAAGCTCAAACAGAAGCTGTAAGGTCAGCCACGCGCTGCGCTGCTGCACCGTCACTCTGAACATTTCCATGGACTGGATCCCCAGCAGCAGGTCTGACGGCAGGAACTGGCCAACTGAGCAAACACTAAAGATGTTCCAAACTTTCAGAAGCTGCTTTCCACGTGCACGCTGGGTGCCGTTAGAGCCTGACTACGTGGCTACATACATTTCTTCCACGGACAGACACACAGCCAGGATGAGTTTTCCACTGCCTTTAATTAAATTTTACTGTGAAGAATAATGCTGGAATTTGATCTCATAAACAAATGCTTATGGAAATACTGATGTTTCTTTAGAGTATCCACTGCATTATCACCACCTCTCTCAGCAGCTCTTTGGAGCAAGCAATTTATTTTAAGCTCAAAGCTTAACAGACCCAGTAAAAGGAAAAAAAAAAGACTCTCCAGCTTACTGAACTTTACAAGTTTTCCAGCTGTAAAACAAACATGCTTCTATCTCTTTAAATCTGCTTCCTCATAATCACAAACATGTATGTTTTTCATAAAGCCCTGGAAATTGTACTGGACCCAAGGGAAGGTACCAAGTGGAAACCCTGCTATCTTGAGATTAGAACTCTACTAGTCCTGAGGTACAATGTGCTGTTTGTAACAATTATAATAATACACCTGTACTACCATTGTCAGTGTGGAGTAGCCACATGGGGTCTCATTAGTATTGTATTAGGACTGCATGGGGAAACGGATAATGGCCCATAATGAAAAATGCCAAATTTTCTATATAATAAAAATGAACTTGATTAATGAAAATCACTTTCAGGGAAAGAGTTACAGCGTTGTTAGAAATAAAAAATGATGTATTAATCCGACACTCTTACAGATGGTCCCAACCTCCTGACAACTGCTATTCATTTGAGATGCTATTAGCATGCATAATTATGCTAATTAAGTTGTAATTAAGCACCAATTCTTCAGAGGGCTTTTTTTGTCTATCATTTAATACAACTCCGCTTCAAAGAGTGCTTAAGCTTTACACAGTGTTTCATGAGAAAGGGGTTCCCAAGTTTCTTAGTAAAGATTCAGCAGCTGAGCTATGGAATAGGGCCTGTAATCTTTGTTTTGGTTAAAAGGAAACCAGAAAATTGAAGCAGGGTCTGCCAATTGTTGATAAAATAATTAACACTTTCTGCTAAAATAGCACAGTTCATACTAGGACAATTATGAAAAGGAGAAAAATGGTATAATTATCAATGGAGCCAACACCAGTGGCCTATTATGGCTGCTACCCCCTAATTTGAAAAAAATAATACATTGAAAAGTAGATTCCCGTAAATAATAATAATGGTCCTGATTCAGATACTCTTATATTGTGTACAGTCTCTCATTCCAAGACTACTTCTGTACGCCTAATTTAAATAACAGAGCAAATTGCATCAGGTCAATTTAAATTGATCTGAAAATCAATTGAATTAAAGCAGGGCCAATCTCAGTATGAATACTCCTGCTCCATTTTACCTTACACCTGTTTCCAATTGATCGAGGATTTGATCCAGTAGAGGAGTTCAGATAAAGCCACCCTTACTTCAGAATTTCCACTATTTTAATGCAACTTTTCTGTTTAAACAAAGTTAAATGAGATGCAAAAACAATCATCCTGACAGCTCATTTCTAACATTTTAATTCAAACATTTATTAAAATAAGATCAATCTCTTAAAACAAGGAGAAACCCAAGCCTCTGTTTGCAATTGCTGGCAGCTCCTTTCCCCTGTTTCTAAAAGGGCAGGACTGTGAAAGCCACACTCCCCATCTCCCTCGTTCTAGCACAGTAGATCCCTACTCCTCTTTGGACAAAACTCTGCTGTCACATTAAGCCAAAGGAAGATTTTTATTTTTCACTGATTCGGCCGATTCCTTGTCATGTGAGCAGAGCTAAAATGACAAACTGCTTCTTTAACAAAACAAACAAACAAAAAGACTCATGATAAAATATTAAGCTGTGTACTATACATGCAAGCTGACCCTGTGAGTATCCAGGCTTGGCTGGAGCTGCAAAAGTCATGCCGTGGGGAGCAGAGCACTGCACCAACACTGCTCCTCCACAGCATCCTTCTCAAACGGGCCACACAACGTGCTGGGGGCCTCATCCTCAGGCCCAGGCACGGTCTGTTAGCTCAGATTTCCATTAAAGATGTAAAAAGCAGAAAAGCACACTTTTTCTGGCTGGCATATTTCTAACATTTGAGGTTTTCATGACTGAAAAAGCAAATTTGAGGCAGAGGGTTTGACTTTGTCTGAAAACAAATAATAAAATTTTAAAAGCAGGCTGATCTGCTTTGAACAGAACTGATAAACTGCACTGCGCCAGATGCCAGCTAGAAATCCCTTGAACAGTATCTGGAGCCAGATTATCAGATTCCTGCATGAACAAGTTAGTAAGAAAGATGTGCATGATTTCCATATGCATTTTTCCATTCCCATATAGGCAATCTTTGTAGGGTCATCCAGAGACTGAACCGTGTTGTAAGTTGCTTACAAATACATAGGTTGACGTCTGACATCAGAGCCTGTGCACTTCTTCAGAAGCAAATATGTGTACTTAAAATTACTATAGGAAAAAACTTTGAAACTAACAATACTCTCATGTTAGGCTATTTAGCCCTAACTATTCATTATTTTGTTAAATAAAATACCTACTAAAAAAATAATTCACTGACTCACTGACTCTTGCTATGCTAAATACAAGGATGGGCACAGTCAAGCAATAATCTTAAACCCCTTATTCAGTGTCCTCCAAGTAGCTCTCCTTGTAAGGCACGGCTAGAACTTACAGTGCAATTACAAAAGCCATCCTCTGGTAGGAAACCCAGCCCAGTACCCTTCAAAGCCTTTTTCCTATTGCAAGAAAGAACCTCAGAATCTATCCCAAAATGTTTTGTTCATACTTTCATCCATATAATCACTTTCCTGGATTTGCACTGGTGACACCAACTTCCTACAGGTCACTTGTATAGCAGTGTAATCTTTATCAAGGGATATATGTAGGATTTCTTTCACTCTCCACATCCCTCTGAAACGCACTGGCACTTAACCAAGGCAATGTAGCATGAACTCTGTTGTACATGTGTCTCAGTCTCAAGACAGTCAATGCCTCCTCAGAGGGCTGTGTGACCTCAGCTTGCTGCAGAGCCACCTGGCCTTCAGACATCCATGAACAATGCCTCAAGGGAAGGCAGTGACACTGAGCCTGGCACCCCACACCAGATCAGGATTACAAACTGGAACAGAAGGTGCACCAAGTCTGCCTATTGAGACCTCAACCAGCAATAAAGGATTACAGCCATCAGAGAAGTCTTACTATGTAGTGTCAGAATAAGAGGGAATGGCCTCAAGCTGCACCAGATGAGGTTTGGACTGGACATCATCAATTTTTTTTTTCACTGAAAGGCTTGTCAGGCATTAGACCAGGCTGCCCAGGATGGTGCTAGAGTCACCATCTCTGGATGTGTTTAAAAGCCATATAGATCTGGTGCTAGAGGATATGGGTTACTGGTGACCTGGCAGTGATGGGTTAATAGGTTGACTGGATGGTCTTAAAGGTCTTTTCCAACCTAGATGATTCTCTGTGCTAGTCTGCACCCTCAGACACAAGCATTATTTTCAGCAGTGAGTTAGTAAATAACATATGTCATCTACAAAACAAGGTGATGCAATACACAAGATGTATGCCCAAACAGAATATAGCAGAGAAAGTTAGAAACCTTTTAATTCCAAATACTTTGTGCATCTGTTTTCAGTCCGCCTTATGGCAGCTATATTGAAAGCTACCCAAAGTACAAGACGCTAGTTCAAAGACAACAAATGCAGGTTGTTCTTTCAATACAGATTGTATTAAAGGAATCGTGTTCTCCGAACGTCAACCAACCATTGAGTATTGGCAAAAAGCAATTTCTTTAATAGCAAGGTTAATTGAAATACCATTGAAAGCTGACTTCCATTGTACAATCGAAATTAGTGGCTTTATCTGAAAAATCCAATTGGCATTGAATAAGGTTGCTAGCTGATCATAAAATGATGAGTAGAACACTGTCTGAATTAGTAAAATCATGGACAAGGAAAGCACATGCAGGTTACACTCCAGTTCCTCACTGCGCGACTTTGGTTCTCTGAGACCCTTTTCAATCCATTAAGAATTTTGAGTCATTTGGGTGAACATGAAACATGAATATTCTTTACTGCAAGAAAATGACAGTGCTTGAGTCAACCATGAACTTACTGAAAATGTTAGAAAACCACAGGAAAACTTAGATTCTCAAGCACTGGGAAACCATATTTTAAAAATTCAGTACTCTCAGCAAAGAAAATGTAGGGGACTGACAGCTGCATCAGAGAGCTACCTTGTTTTTCTTTCCTTGCTGGTATGTACAGTATTTCAATGTTGTTTGTGTGCTTCAAACATTACCTATACTCTCCTTACACTATAATAAAAGTTTCCAAAAGAAAGATTTAAAAGGAACGGTACAAATTTGGTGTTTGTAATGAAATCTGATATAATTATAGTTATTTTTCTTCCAAGATGTTGTTTACATGTAGGAAAATATAATCTCTAACAGGCTGATGAGAAAAATCCCAAAGACAATGGCAGTCTTAGATCAGGCCTATAGTGTCCATTTATTCCCCATTTAAGCAGGAATAAAGTCCACTGCAGAATTCTGACTTTCAGACTCAAACAGAAAAGTAGAATATGTAAAACTACTAAAATTCAGGTCCAAGTCTAACTCATATCTTAACAAGAAGCAAAAATGGGATTTTGTGTAATTTGTTCACCCATCCTCCATGCAACAACAATCGGCTTTCTCTAAAGAACAAACAGAAAACAATGCAGATTCTAATTCTCTACTTCCCCACTAGCACATGGAAAACAGTGAGAAATGATTTTTTGTTTTGTAGCAAACTTAAAAAGCATCACATCCCATATTGTACAAACGGTGACACTTTCAAATCAGGCTTCAGAAGCAGCAAACTCCTATGAGACAACAAAGGATTGGGAGCTGAGACAGAAAGTTTTTAAGTACTCCCTCCATTGAAATTTTGTCCTCACATAGTAGAAATCTAGAGTGATTAAAAGTGATTCAATTTTGGGGTTGACAGACTCCTGCAGAAGACACGTGGGACTGTTTTTCAAGAACAAATGCTGATGTCCCTCTTGCCAGAATCTTAGTGACATTTGGCTCTTCCTCATGGGAGAGAATTTTTTCCAGTAATGCATCAAGTTTATGGTGAAACACAGAATAGGTGACATTAATATTGACTGTGAGCAAAACAACAGCTCTGATGATGTTTTGCTTTTCACTACCACTGTTCAATAAGATAAACATTCATCCACCACTGGAAAGTTTGTTCACAGATAAGACAGAATGAATTTTACTCAGCAGAGCAATATGCCCTGAATACAAATAAAGCTCTTACGTTTTTTGATTAATGTTCTTTCATGCTACCAGGACACTAGGACAGTGTCATATGAGAAACTGGAAAAGTCCCAATAAAACTAGAACATATGGTTACTGTAAATAATAGAAATGTATACACTGAAAAAAAAATTGTTTCATAGGAACTGTACACAGAATACTGCTTTTTGCCGACACCTTCCTAGGACAAGATCCTTCAAGAACACTTTCTACAAGAGCAACCAGTCTACAATTTCCAAAACAATGGTGTGTCTACCACCTCTGATAGACTGGACTGAACAGCTGCCTGCACAGCTCACTCCACTGCTCTTTCCTCTCATCACTCTCTTACTACTCAGTAGTTGCAAAGTATCTGAACGATCTTCAAACAAGAATCCAAACACATGCCTAGTTCTGATAGAGGCAGGACTGAGCACAGTCAAACTTTCAGGGTATCAAATCAAAGCCTTCAGCAGATTCCTTCAGTTCACTTGCTGCTTGATGAGTCTGGAAGTTGAGCACTGTTAACCTAAGGGATAAGAACATGATTTTGGTGCTTGAATTCAGAAAGCACCCTCTGGTAGCTTGGGCTCTGAAAATCAGGAGCACTAATTCCTGTGTTGCTCATTTGCCCTTTTGTCTCATACTGGGCTTGTTATTGACAACCTACAGCAAAATATCAACCACAGCAAAATATCCCTTTTTTTCTTTTATTTGTATCAAATTTCAATTATTTTATTCTATATACTGATGAATACTGATATTTATTTTCACCAAATAAAATAGTACCTTGGTAGCATCCTGTCTCCCTTTTAAAGATTACTCCCTATATGAGTACTTTATTTTCTAATTAATTACTGATGGTAAAGCATATGACAATCTTTAGTTAAGGAATCCACAAATTCAAAGAACTAAATATTTGGTTTCCTTTTTTGGAATATCATCCAAAACAATATAATCCTTACCCATACAAAGCCATAGCAGCTCTACTAATTTTCCAAAGCAGACAGCATCTTGTGTTTTATTTTCTTCAGTTACATTTGCACACAAAATGGGAAAAGTAAACCACATTGAACACTGCTGAGGGATCTTGACAAAGAAAAGGGAGTCAAGTGAGTGATCTAAGCATAAAGCTCCTAACCATGCCTGCTACTTAACCTAGAATTAACAGCATTGCCAAGTTCAAGAATAAAAGTTTCCTCAGTGCAAAGCAGGGAAGAAGGGGGGGGTTAGAAAAGAAAGAAAAAAACCCTCTACCCTTCTTTTCTTAGTCACTCCTTCAAGGAAAATCCTGAAACCAGAATAAAGTTTGCACAGGATTTTAGTTACAGTTAATGTATAAGCCAACAATGTTTACTCAATATTATATAGGCTTTGCAACACACCACAGCAGTAAATTAGGTTGATATATTAGCCCTGTGCTGAGAAAATGAGACTGTCTCCCAGATTTGTAAAGCACGGCAAGTATTTCCCCTATGGTACAAAGATGAGTTCAGGTCACAGCAATAAAATCTAGGCCAACATGCTGTGCTGCACACAGAAGAAAAACAAACTCTAGGATCCTTGCTGCCCTCACGTACACATGTGGAAAACATCCATTGACCACCACAGTGGCAACACTTGCCAACCATAAGGACAGGCTTTTTTCTCCTCTTTTCACCCCTGTACCTACCCCAAGGCAGTTCTCAATGGAGAAAGCCAGCTGTAACCCTCCCTGTTCTTCCTCTTACTTATTTCCCCTAAACATCATTTTCTTCTGGGAAAAAAACAAAACAAAACAAAAAACAGTCTGTGATAAGGATGATGAAGGATAAAAAGTCATTCCAAGCATCATCTTTTTTTTTCCTTCCTGTGTCTTGCTGCCTCAAGTTGCTTAGAATGGACCAGTTTTGCTCATCACCAATGCTTCCAGTCACATCCTTGCTAAAAGGTTAAGAACAAAACGAAGTTGAGGAGTCTTTCCATAGCTTTTGTTTGTATAAATGCAAGTACCTCTCCTACGTACCAGCTGCCTACTAGGGAGATACCCTCCAGAAGCAGTAAAGCTACTCAGCCATTTCCAGATTCTCTTCTTCCATGTACCCATTTGCAATATACAAATCCTCAGTGCACAGGAATGCTACCATGCTTGAAATAGAAGTATTTGTAAATTGTTTTGAATTATTAAGTAGAAGGTATTATTTAACATCCAAATACTCTTAGCAAAGCTACGATCTGAAGTATATCCCTATTTGCTGACAAACACCAATGTGTTACCTTCCTTTTTCATGCTCATGGTTTCTCACTTACGTGTAAAGTGATGAACTGCTCATTGAAAATCCAAGACCTTGGACTGAACAGTCTCTTATCTCTACAGTTTAACCAGAAGAAAGAAAACATTATAACCAAATCAAACATTAGTCACGTGATGCTCACTATTGTACAATGATAAGAGAGCAAACAAGAAAAGGTATCTGGAAGGACATACAAGCACTACTGTTTCCAAGAGGTAAACTACTTATTTTGCCAAATTGACATCTTTCCCATTGCTGGACTATCACTGACACTATGATAACAAAATACAGAATAAAACTATGTGACTGCTGGCTTGAGAGTTTTTAACTGCTTCTTCAAATCAGAGGGCATAAATCCACACTGGAACGTGGGATAGGTGAATTCTACATTTGACAGTTGATGAGTGCTTTATTACATTCTGAAGTACTGTATATATTATCTCACAAGCCTAGTGTCTCGAGAGAAAGAAGCATGTGCAATACAGGTATTTAAGACTACCATTCAAACATACAACCTTTACAATGACACTGCTACCTACAGAAAAAGCCTACCCTGTTTCAATTGTATCATATTGAAAGCTATCGTTAGCAGTTATCATTGCAATAGCTCCCATTCAACTACAGAACCCAAACTGTGTATCTACTGAACAAACAAATGCTGTTAGATTCTTCCATATTCATGTATCATGAACTTAGTAAATACTAGAACAGTACTATCCGGATGCAGAAACATCACTGAAGTTTGGTTATAGTTTGATTTAATCAAGTGATGAGTCACTTAGGTCAGAAGGCTATAGCATTTCGCTCATACTTTAAATCATGATTTTAACATGACTGCTTCCTTTTGATTTAAACTCTGCACCTTCTGTTCTATATACTTGATTCATTTATTGAAAACTATTGGTGATTTCTTGGAAAACATGTTGCAGTGTGACTATCAGCGTGCATTCTTTTCAAATGGTAAAAAGAAAAACTGACGTTTTCTAGTAAGAAAGCTGAAGTGTGGAGTAGAAAACAGAAACAATGGAAAATAAAACATTTGGGTTTCTTCTACAATTTTCTAGTGAAAAAAATTTTAAGAAAAATGTCTCCATTGATTTGCTATCAAATCACTCAATACTCAGTATAACAGTAGGACATCATACTCAGCACAAGTTATCTATGCTGTCCTAAACTGAAGTCAGGATTAATTAAGCTGCCTTCCCATTGTCCACGCCTGCTGCAGTCAGGACAGAAATTCCAGGAATCTCCTGGACATTTTGGAAGTGGCAGAGAATTGTAGCAATCACTGCAAGATCAGGATTTGCCTGGGTGTAGCTTCAGTTCCCACTGCTGTCAGTGGTTGGTAGGGACACTCCTCCTCTCTTCAGATGAGTAGTTTTAAAACAGAAGTTGAGACGACTATGACTCA
The DNA here is from genome assembly GCA_013401355.1 of Ceyx cyanopectus. Lineage (NCBI taxonomy): Eukaryota > Metazoa > Chordata > Aves > Coraciiformes > Alcedinidae > Ceyx > Ceyx cyanopectus. The sequence goes on from VYZU01047149.1 coordinate 66,057, forward strand.
GACAGGTCTGAGTATTAGATATGTGTGGATCTTGTTAATGATAGCAAATAAGTCTTGGTGGCTACAGCTAAAACCATGTGTCATCAGGTCTTACCAGTATATGAAACAGTTTCATCTTGCACTATAATCTGGGACACCATTCTTCTCATAGCCTGACCATGAGCAGCACTCTCTCTTTTTGGTACTATTTGTACACCTGTCCCAGAAAAAAAATTTATTGCCTAGTCATTATTTAAAGCCATCAGCACTGCTCAGTGAGAGGGTTAAAACCCATTAGCACAACATAAATAGTACCAGTGCTAACAGCCTCCTATCTTTTTCATCAGTAGATACCAGATCTCCTGTTTAAGGCAAATTGGGGTTATTGAGGAAAAATAAGCTCCTGCCCTAAAACATGACTTAAAAGCCTAAGCAAATACATTTAGAGCTCAAGATGGAGACAGAGAGGGGTGACTAGAACATTAGCTAAACATCCCAGAAATGGTCATCTGAAACTGTACTAGAGGGTGTATTTTTTCCTGGCAAGGCTTACCATGACAGCACTAAGCTAGTAGGTGCCGAGTGAACTCCCTTAAAGAGCCTGCGTGGAACGCTCCCCTTGGCTTGGGTGTTACAAGCTGATCTTAACCAAGTCATCCTCACAAATCACTGGGCAGAGCAAAGCGAGGTAAACTTACTTTGGTCACTAGCATGGGAAAGGAGCAAGTCCTCTCAAATTTTGCAGCTGACATTTACATCTGGAGATGGAAGGCGAACAGCAAATTCCCACTTGCATTTTCAAGTTTCTAATTTTCATATCAAAATAAGCCACAGACTAAGTCCTGCTTTACAGGGCACCACACATGCCCACAGAGGACACGAGTGTGATCCATTCTGCCTTCATACTTGAAATTACCATACCAACTTCTTCCTACAGGCAAATCCACAGAGTAACCTGACATGTATAGATGGTCTGAGTAGACCAGGACAAATTCTGCACTTCTTCCAATTAATGGCAAAATTGCTACAGGTATCAATGACTGTCCAACAGCCCTTGTTTTGCTATTTAAACAATTCATCTTTTATAGGATAAAAACAAACAACCACCAAACATGCTCTGCTCCCACTGAAATTGATGGGATTGGAAAACATTCAACATACTCTAAACATTCTCATCCTCCCCACAGAACAACTCTCCTCAAATCTTTTTTTCTTGATGTCAATTCATACACACAACTTCCAACCAGCAATATTAGAGATTTCTTAGTATGTACCTAAGAGAAAAAGGTGTCTTTACTCATTAAATGCCAGGATAGATGACTAGTAAATCTACTGTTTTTCTCTAGACTGCAAACATGCACAGGGAAGGCTTTTGTTTAACCTATATGCCAGTTGGCCAGTTAGATACTCCCAGGTTACCACTCCAGATCTTGTGCTCACATCTGCTCTCTGCAGTCTTGATGAAACCTGACCAACAGTCCACATCCAGAAGAGAAAATCCAATCACCTCTTGTATACCTTCATGTGCAGCTACCATGGCAAGTGTTAATTCGAGCAATGCAAATTTTAACACCTACCAGCTCACAGCAGGTTTGGAGAAAATAAGAAGAGGTACAACTCCACCAGCTGCAGGATAGCTCTACGTACTCCTTAGTTCCTGTTTATATTGCACTAGTATCCAGAGACTTCCAAGAGACCTCTCTCCAACTCTGCAACTAACCTGAAGTATTTTAGGGAGATGTTACTGGAAATAGGTTTTCCATTTGCCTAATAGTCTCTCCTGTTCTATAGCTACTTTGAAATGTACATAACAGAGATTTATAGAATATTCACATTATTATGTAATCATATAATCATTCCATGGCTCTAAACTACATTTTCCCTTGACTAGATAAAAAAAAACAATAATAATTTATCAAACAACTGTTTCTTCCATGGCTTACAACGAAATTTTCACACAGCATTTAGAGCAAGTTCCAGTTATCTTTTTTTTATCTATTTTTATCTGCTTTGCATACTTTTTTAAATACATACTAACTCATGCTACCAAAGCGTCTATTTGAGAAGGCAGATACTGCAAGGTCAAAGGCCACTGAAAAAAAAAAAACTGCAATAAGTTTAACATCCTTCTGAGGGGACCTGCTTAATTAAAAATGGCCTTTGTTCCATGATATTGCATAAAATATCATTTCAATGGAGTACTCAGAGAAACTTTCCCTGACTGTGACAGTGCTGCCAAAATCTAATTAGAGATTCATCTAGTCCTATATATCACTGTTATTGTCTGTCAGGCAGCCACAATGTATCATGGTTAAGTGGATTTTTAACTGTCTAAATCAGTCTGTCTAAACAACATAAAATAGGAAACAAATCAAAAGGCCAGTTTAAAATCATGAAAGCGACACATATTTATTATAAAATGCCATTTGTTGTATTAATCGGTTTAATGGCAGGAGATGGAGCCAGGTGTGTCAGAGCAGTGATTTTCTGCACAAGATGATCATGTTGGCGCTAACAGAAGAGACAACGCTCTCCAGCCTTTATAACTAATAGGACTCAATAATAGGCTTTGCCGTGTTTCATCCATATCCCAGCATGGCTTTAAGGGGCAGAAGCTGTTACAGCACCAGACCTCCAACGTGCTGCAAAACACAGTCCTGGAAGTCACCACGTGAGCGCTGCAGTGCCAGGCAGACTGCACCTCAGCCCCGGGGGAAGCCGCCCTCCCGCGGGGGCAGCCTCGTGCCAGGTCCCCTCAAGAACCACCACAGATTTCCACGTGCACCCTGCAAACAGCACAGCCAGCCCAGAGCTCTTTGGGCTCAGCACCTTTATTTTAAATGTGCGCGTGCCTGACTTTCCCATTTTCAATTTTTAACCAATATTTTCTTTTTAAAGTTACGCTTTCATCACCCCCTCAGCTGTTCAAGAAGTAATCATGTTCTTCCACAGCCTCTAAGCCACCTCTAGAGGAGACTCCTCTCCACCTCTTCCCCAGCAGAGATGAAGTTGCCAAGAAGCTGACAGCATAGAGATGAACCTCCAAAAAACTGCTGCTTGGCTCCAGAAACAGGAGACAAGACCAAACAGCACCAGCTCCCACCTGAGGCTGCTGTCTCCCAGCCCTGGGAAGCCAGTGGAGGTGCCCAGGTCAGTGCAGGTGCTTTCCAGTATTAGTCAGAAAACAAGGCCTAGTATCTGCCACCTCTGCTCCATCCACCCCTTGAAATTTTTGCCTTTGTCAACCGTGTAGAAAAGGAAGGGTAGGAGGGCTGTTGTGTTGGGCTTTTTTCCCTTCAAATCAGTGGGTTTTGCCTGACTACTCTCTGTGCCCCCTAATTTGTTGATGTTATTCATCCATGTGGTTAGGCACCACTTTCACATTATGCTCGCACAGATTTTATGTGCCTGCCATGCCCCTGTAGCAACACATTGTGCTTTGTGTTTCACCACATGCATGTTGTTGACAGAACTTCTTTTTCCTCTTTAGAAATAAGGATTAAAAACTGAAAAGTTCCAGTGTTGAAAGCTTTTAAGAAAGGGATGCTTATATGTCCATGAGTCAGAGAAGTACTCACTGACCAGCCCTCTTGATACTCTAAGGAATGATTTACATTGAATACAGATGCAGCAATACCATTGACTTAGAAGTAAATCACAGAATCACAGA